>DWTO01002278.1:0-14293 GCA_018244755.1 Jemadia pseudognetus
AACCAGCATGCATTTGACACACGCATACACAAGTATGACATGACATGACACAAGTATGACACATACTCTGTGGTCAAGTTATTTATTTTGTTTGTTTGTTATTTATATTTATTATGGTCGAATTTCGACCACTGGGCGACCACTAGTATTAATAAATAATTAAATGTCTTGAATATTTTAACATAAAACCAACTGATTCAATCAATTTGCCAACTCGCAATGTTACAAATAATAATACTAAAATCAAATCCACCAAGTAGTCAAAAAGAGCGTTCGCTTAGAAAGGTTCAATTTTTTTTTAAATAGCACGTAGTTAAACTTCAGGCGTTTTAAATCGTAGGTGCTATAGAGTGCTATCGAGATTGAATAGTCTGAATAGACCCTGAATAATATATTATGTCAATTCATCACTAAAATATATGCACGAGCGGTACACGAGCCCAGGACCCACGCGGCGCATTGCTCTTGCGACCGCTATATCACAAAATGACAAGCATTTTCAACGCGTCTACTGAAAATTATAAATTAGTTCTGAAAGTTTTCTACATGAATTAATACGAAAAAGAATATTACAACATACATATATACATAGGTACACATCCTTACGCAAGGTCCCTTGCGGGGTAGGCAGAGGGAATAGGGTGCTAAAAATCTCTATTCTTGCATACCTATCGTGCCTCATTCACATTCATCATTTTCTTCATACACGCACGCCGGATTCAGAGATTTCTAGTGTTTCCAACAAAATATTACAAAATGTACTTTCCTGTCATTTTTTACAAGTTTTACATCAAAAAAAGTTTAAAAGAAAGCGGGGTTAAACAAATTACTATTGATAAGAAGGTACTATATTTCTCATCACAAAGCCACTCGACGTGTCTGTAAGCTTTTGCCCACACCGTGCCATCAATACCGCTTCTAAGCTCCTATTGTCACATGTGCCACGTTGACACTGGAGTTGACCGGAGTGAGAGGTGACTCTTGACCGATTTTAGGCAGCTTTATCCATATATTCCAGAATAATATCCTCAGCGAGCGAACGACCGATCATTCTATTCTACCTCTTCACGAGTTATTCTTTGGAGATATGAATAATAATATGACAATGTCGCACTTTTACGATTCCAATGTCTGTGTTATTCCTTATGTGAGGGCACGGCAGTTCTTTCGTCAGGTTTTCAAAGGAGTCATTAATGTAATATGAACTGTTTAAAGGCGTTTGTTAAGCGAGTGTATTAGTTCTTCATTCTCTTACTATTTCTTGTTCTTTTGTGTACCTACCTACATATGATAAAAAATTCAAAAAAAAGTTATAAGTACATGAAAATAATTGTAGGGTGCTTTATACCGTCTTGAACTAAAATCCAAAATGTATAATTTAGAACAGTTGCTGAGACACAATAGATTGTAGTAATTTGGTTAATTTGTGGCTAAGTCACTGTGGACAGCGACACTGGAGGTAGCGGTTGGCGCGCCGCCAGCGCGTGGACCGCCTCGCGGACGTAACTAAGACTACAGTTTATAATAATGGATTATAGAGTACTTAATATATTTTGAGATCAGATAAGATAAATTGGCGACTAGCACTAGAAAACATTATTCAGATACCAGGGCGGTTGGAATAATAAGAAGTATAAGACGTAATATCACGCCTATTAATCCACAAGGGATATGCAGAGGAGTATAGTACAATCCCATGTTTGACGTTCCACTATGGAACAGGTGGTGAGTCTATTGACATACACCGGACACACATCCAGACTCCGAGCTACTACTATAAAATTAGAAAAATATAATAGAGTCCAACCCGGGGTTTGAACCCAGGGCCTCTGGATCGACAGTCGTGCTTACATCCAATACGGTTTGCGCTGTTCGTCGCCCTGCTATGGAAATGAAATATTTCTCCAATACATAATAACAGACTGTCATCACGCAACTTAATTTTCAAAAACTTGTTTTGACAGTATTAATATACTCAAACGATATAGCATCCCCTTTATTATATAATATACAGAATAGTCTGGAAAACATGTAACAATTACGAATAAATTTTTATTTTTTTTCATTAACCCTGTTTAAGGCGCTGCACCAAAATTCCCGGTCCGTTTCCGATGTAGCAAACAATTTTGTCGTAATGATACGCAACAAACACACAATATATGTAAATTTCTGTACTACAAAGAAAACATGTTAAGCAAGAATTACATAATATATTTTTAAAAAAAAATCTTACTCATATCTTTACATTCCAAAATCTTCACTGCTGAAAATTTCAATACATACCATTTAGAACAAATTTCGATTATATATAATTCCATTTATGTGTAGTGTCTAAGTTTTAAATGCTTGTTACCACACTAGCGGGGCTAACGTACTTGTAGGTACTGAATCCGTGGTTGCGCATAAATTAAAATACATACATGTCTCATTTTCCTTCACGTATCCTAGATTTTTCGAGTGAGAAAACTGTTATGTAACTTTACACAGTATATAAAAATTCTGATATGTTAAGTGAATGTGGTTTCCTAAACTTGCAATACTCCTAACTTATTAGGAGTGCGACGTACGAAACCGTGATTTTCGTATATAGCATCGATAAATCACAAAATATTATGCACCAAACAGAAACTTATAAATTGATATAACTAATTGTTTACTTGTCGGTCTTCTACTGCTTCAACTTTGAGCTTCCTTCATTATGCTCTAGCGCGGATTGATCCATATGCGATATACAACTAACGTAAATATATAAATGCCATCAATTTTGATTTTTTTTTAAACGTACATTAAAACAAATACATATTTATAATACGAGTATATATTTATAATACAAATATTATAATAATACATATTATAATACAAATATTAAAACAAATACATATTTATAATACGAGTACGTTTGGAAACAATTTTATTTCACAAACATAGATTTATTGTAATTTACTTTTTAACATACACTATTCATAGTTAAAGAAAGTAAATAATAATATTGTTTTTTTCAACCCATTAGGAAACAAGCCGAAGAAATAAGAATAAATGTTTTATACGCCGCATCGCATAGCAGAATCACTGACGATTTATACAAGATCACATATCGAACACAATGTTATTCAAAATAAACACATGATAGCAAACAAATCGAACAGAACTGTTTAAACAAACAAACACTAATAAATCTGGAAAACAGACGTACGATTCGACAATGCCTTGGCTCGCCAATCGAAATTCAACCTAAATTTGGATGGGCGAGGGTCGAAATTTTATTTCATTAATCCCACGACAAATTGAAAGCCTGTTTTGTTTGTTTTTTGTTTCTTTCCCTGTCAGCCAGACTAATGAAGAACCTTGTTCATCCATGGGATTCTTTTTTTTGGATTTGTTTCGCGTAAACTATGGACGTTTGATGTTTTAACACTTTGACTTTGATTCTAAGCCGAGTCTTGAATTCAACGGATTGATTGCGCAAAGTTAACGTTGTATTTTTTTTATTTGTAAAATTATTGAATTCACCTACGACCCTTTATCTTACCGTGTAACTTTGAACAGGTGACTATTATAATAACAATAGACATTTTGTTAATTTGGAAATGTTCTAAACTACAGTCTATGAATAAAATGAATTACGACTTGTTGATAGATTGTTGAAGCTGAACAAACATATAGTATGTGGCGAAGTTGCATGTTTAATTTTCAGGAAAATAAACTTGAAAATAGTACATAAACGTATTTTTCTTCCAATATTTTCCACGAAATTACAATGTAACTGGTCACGGATTCCGTCAGGCATGTATCGTGTACTGAGGAGAGTGAAAATAAGCGCGGTATATCAATGGTGCAGTTGTTATAGCTCCCGGGTGTTGCGCCGGGGTTCGTGGTTCATTTCCCACGCAGAATAAAGAGTTGAGCGATGAGCGCATATGTATTTGTTGTTTTTTGTTGTAAAAATAAATTAAAAAATATGTATTTATATGAATATTGTTATATTTATATGTTTTTATATGAATATATATTTGTAATTTACAAGCCGTCTAATTGCGTAACACAAGCTTTCTTGATACTTAGTTTGGGATCTGATAAGCACTGAGCACCCTTTGACTACCCCGTAAGGGACGTAGTATAAAAATTTATATAAAAAACTTGTATATTTGGTAATAAGAGAACGCATTTGATTTAATTACATGCTACTGTCCTATTGATCTTTACCTGCTGCAACCACCCGGCTTGTTAGATTTTTAATATATAATCTTGTCTTATATGTAAGAGAAGATCCTATTAGCAATATATTTCTCATTTCTAGTTAAAAATCTTGTTAATATTCTACTGTTGAGCGTATTTCTCTAATCGCCATATCTAGTACAAATGTCTAATCTACCACCAGCTTCAATATGGATTAACAAAGGTTCTGCTTAACATGTACATTCGAATATTTTCTATGGTTTTCTTTCCTAACAAAAAATACTGAAGCTTTCCACTGAACGCTGTTTCTGACGCGTCGAAACTTCGAGAAGTTTGACCAATAGTTGCCCGTTCAAGAGCCGATTGTGCCAAGCACGGGTGAACTTTACAGTTCGCGAACTACATCGGAAATACTGTTGGGGATTAAACACATGTAGGTAGTAGACTAAGTGATCAACAACGATTCTAAGTAATGTCAGTGCGTCTGCAACTAACTTCTAACGAGAGATGCTAATTACCTCATGCCAACACTAACTGGATTAACTTGTGCAGAATGTCTTGTTCCATACAGTCCTACTTCAAACTAAAGCCCGTTGAATGTACAGGTTAAATGAAATATTTAGACGATCAAGAATAAACTATTGTACCGGATCTATTCAATTTCACGCCCCTTATAAGTCTCGGGTAGGTATTGATTAGTAATGATACTTTAATCTCCTTTCGAGACCACTTCAGTTTTCATTGTTGGCGTTCGCCTACATTTTCTATATTTCTTATGTGTATCCTATTGTACTCACTTTTATTATGCCTGCCTATAAAGGAGAGGTCAGGTCATTTAGATATATAATTATTTTACATTTACCTAGTTTGGAATACAGGAAGTATTTATTTTGTATAGCTAATCGGACGAGCAGTACAAAATAATACAAGTCACGCATTCCCTGTACGTACGAACTCGGTAACTGTAAGCGTTTTGATGGAATGGTCCTTGTTAACATGGGGTGCCGGTTGTTACTTCGATATTACGAGATAAAATCGGTAACAAAATATTACTTCAAATTATCGCGACTAGGATTCAATAAGTATCCTACAAATAGAACGTCTCATGTCCCCCGGGAAAACATCAAATGTTTAGTTTTAGGCTCGTGTCACACTAGAACCGTTCTGAATATATATTATTTTTATATAATAATATTGTGGTATATTTTGATAATCATTAACTGCCTTTGAATCACCAGCGTCAACTTCTTCATTGCTCTACTGTTCGACACAAATGTCTTCCCGGAATGAAATTTGTTATTTAATGCGGTACCTCTGTAATATTTAGTTCACTGCCTCGCTGTTCAAGTAGTTGCGTATGCGATTGCCGATCGAGAGGTCCTGGGATCAAAACCCCGTTCTGGTACTATTTATTGAGTTATTCCAACTAGAAGTTCTAATTAAAATTGTGCAAGAGACTGGATTCGGGACTGGTGTATGGCAATCGGCTGACCGCCTTTTATAGTATACATTACGTAAACATACTAGCGAATCGGCGAAGTGTACTACACTCCTCTGCCTACCTTTTCGGGGATCACAGCCGTGATTATTACGTTTCTACAATATTTAGTATCTATTAAATAAAACTTTCTGTATCAAGAAACAAAAATCAACGTAACTGTAATGTCTCGCCTGTAATCATTATGACGAAACCTCAGAGTTTTTCATAATATAAGGCGTGTGAAGTTTGCCAACCCACATTTCGGTAGCGTGACAAACTATGATTCGCTTGTCATTCTGTGAGGAGTCTCGTGTCCAACAGTGGAGCGATAAAAGTGCTAATAATAAATATAATATCTTTGTATGTATGACACAAGCGTTACCTATATTTTCAATAAATCTAATAACTACAAGAAAGTTGTGGTACGGTACAGGCATGTCGCTCGAATAGTCCTGGAGGAACTTGATAGGTATGTAGATACATATTACTAGTTGTCAAAATGGGACGAAAGATGGCGTTGTTCTACATAAATCGTATTTAAGATAAATCTACTTTTTTTGCACCGAAGAGATCGTAGCATAGCATATTACAGCAATCATAATAATAGCACCCTAACATCTAATCGTGATTTTTCAGTACGATAAATAAGCTCGCAAATCTCGCCTATGCAATCCCTTAACACTGGGATATTTTCAAAATCTTTTTCTCTCCTTAAGTACACATCTATACCTCAGAAGTGACATTCTTTGGTCGAGGTTGCGATGGACAGAAAATAAGACAGATCCTCCGATGTAGAACAGATCACCATACTAAGTAATTATGTAAACCATTTATTATTGAATAACGGTCTTATTTGTTGTATGTTAATATTCAATACTTTATAAAGTTAGGTATATAACTGGTGAAATGTGGGAGTGTTCTGCATTCCTCTGCCTACCTCTTCGGGGATTATAGACGTGAAGCGACATTTTTTTTACGTTTTTATAAAGTTATATCTAAATACGGATCTTAGAGAAAAAACCAAGCTGGTAGCTATCAGGCTGCAAAATTAGTCGACTAGCAAGTGATTGGACGAAACGGAGCGGTCGTATACAAGCGACGCTTTCATCTGGCTTCAAAAGACTCCTGGTCTTTTCAGAACGTTCGACGATAAAAGAACTGAAATTACTCGTTTCAATTTTTAGCTCATTCTCAATTCGTATTAGTAAACCGGTGCCTTCTCTCAGATAATGGTTTTACTATAAAAGTAAACGTTTCTTAGAGAACATTTATATATGTATTAAATATACACATTTAAATGGTTTCCTTCTGTTGTACATAATACGAGTAGATAGAAATTTTACTCTATAATTAAGCTGTTAGCTACAACTTGCGTGGGTGTATTTAAAAATTGTATAAGTATTTTTTCTTTTAATATCTTTTAATACGTACAATTTTCAAAATCGGTTCACCTGTTCCGCAACAAACATAACATCAAAGTTAATATTAAAAAAATCAAATGATATGATTCGTAATAATGGATCCCGTTACTGGTAAGAAAATCCTAGTTACATCTATGTTTACTGCTGAACAGCAGTGAAGTTTTGCTGACATTTTAGAATGAATTAGATTTAGAATACTTATAGGTAGTTCTATATCAAACCATTATAAGCACTCCTTTTTTCCAAAGTCATACTTTTAACCAGGGTTACTCGAATTCTAAATATAACACTATCACTTTTTGTGATTTACCCGCAATAAAATGAAAACGTAACTGCAACAAAAGCATTTCTCATCAATGAAACAAACATTGGCAATCATTCATTGCGAGAATTAATGCACGCTTCGTAACTGAGTTTTTATATCAATCAAAATACCGCTTTTTATGTTCAGTGCGCAAAAAAAGCGAGTAGGTATATATTTATTTATTTATTCTTTATTTAAACCATACAATATAGTACAGGGATAAAAAGGCGGACTTAATGCTAAAAGCATTCTCTTGTCTTAAAGATATCTTGTTCTTCATTGACTAAATTTTGATTGCAGTTTCAACAACCTAGTTTCACTAATACTTCAGTACGGCCTCACCTTGACTTGTAGGCGTCATGATTCGATAGTTAATTTGAACGCTGAAGGAAAACATCGCGAGGGAACCTACACGCCTCAAAGTTCTCTACAATGTTGACTTGTGTGTAAAATCTATGAAGGCGCTAAGCACGTCTGTTTAAGGCCTAAATTCTTTTAATTCTGAGTAGACACCCTTGTTCCATAATCTATACAGATAATTAAAATTGGAGTATCTGTTTGTAATATTGAAATAACCGCTTTTCACTAAACGCATACATATACATGGTACATATACCAAAATGATGTTTTTTAAATTTTTATCTGTCTGTTTGTACCGGCTAATCTCTGGAACGGCTGGACCGATTTTGACGGGACTTTCACTGGCAGATAGACGATGTAATAAGGAGTAAATTATGCTACTGTCATTTTAGAACTTAGAATTATATTAAAATCGCGAACTGAACAAAAACATTTTTGTTAAAATCCACGCGGACAAAGTAGCGGACACACCTAGTGGAATTATAAAAAGATAGATCATGTTGAAATACCTACCTCTTCGGGGATAACAGGCGTGATGTTACGTTTATGTTGAAATAATGACCTAAGCTTTTACTATAAAATTATTGCGGTCGAATTTCATTGTAAAGTGATCCAGGATATCAACCATGTAAAACTAGAGATTAGTGCTTAATTCTTTTTTCCACACTAACATTAAGCTAACATCGTTATGCTGCTCTGTTCAGTCGTGTTTTAAGCATAGTTACTTGCTGTACGAAATTACATTCAGTTTGAAAATAGACACTCGTAGGAAACATTCTCAGTAGACCAACTTATAAATCACAGTAATTGGTTGCTCTGAAGATAGAACTTGAGACGTAAGAAATATTTCAGTATGTATTAACAATTCAAACAAAGCAAACGGAATAATAATATAAATTTATTGCGTAATATTGGTGTTTGTGAAGAATTTATAAATTGATAACCACAAACGTATTTAGCAGATATCAAAGAAATACGTATCACGCCCACACACTAATACACTCCCAGGTTTCACCAGTTACGTTTTCGTCCCACTATGGAATAGGTGGTGAGCCTATTGCCATGCACCGGGCACATATCCAGACTCCAAGCAACTATTAGAAAATCTAAATTCGAAAATTTTTCTTATTAAATATTTGCCAATAATGTCGTGATTATTATTGTCATCGGCGCATCCTCACGCTACGTTCTTTTATGGGTGCGCAGAGCAGTGGCGGATTTAGAAATTTTCAAGGTATAGGCTGTACAGTTTTTGCCGCCCTTTTGCCTACATAATTGTCATGTCATCTTACATAATTTTTTTAATCCAACATAATTTACTATATCATAATTATAATTACTGCAAAATTAGTTGCACACTTTTATCTGTAAGACATCAGAAAATCGTCATGCAAACATCTTTTTTCTCTGAGGTAGCAAAAAATTCCGGTCCTCAAATTTGCTGCCCCAAAAATTTGCCGCCTTAGGCTCAAACCTATTCAGCCTATTGGTAAATCCGCCCCTGGCGCAGGGAGTACAAATTGATAAAAGCGCGCGAAAAGTAACGTCCGCATACGTACGGAAGTATCTGAAGAATATATTTTATACTTAACGGTGCAAATTGGGCGACCTCGATATTCGGTCAACGCTATTGAGTTGAGCGTTAATTGGATTACGCGAAGCCCCACACAGCTATCGCTGTTCAATGAGTGCCGAAAATTAATTATGAAAAGGATAGCATGTAATCTGGCGGTAATACATGGAACGAGCATCTGTGTGCCAGTTACTTAATGTTGGCGTGTGTAATTGTCGCATTGGAGCATACAAACGGAGCATTCGCGACGCTCTAACGGAATACTCGTTGAACTAGTGAAACGTGGGAGTGTAGTATATCCTGCCTACCTCATCGGAGATTACAAGCGTGATGTTAGGTTTTTTTATAGTCTATTGATCGTCGAGTTACAATAACTACTAATTATACGGGAAGCCATGCGCTATTCTCGTGGGATTTAAATGTATGCAAATTAGCAATACCAGAAAGAATTTTAATAAAATTCCATTAGAATAGAAGTCGTGTATAATATTATTTTAAGTATTTTACATTACTGCCTCTTTGGTCGGTGTTGGTTGCAAGTGCGACTGCCGATCGGGTCCTGGGTACAATTCCCGAGTCGAGCACTACTAAATTTTTCTAATTTAGTTTTTCTAGTAGTGGCTCGGAGTCTAGGTATGTGCCCGGTGTATGGCAATAGGCTCACCACCTATTCGATAGTGGGAAGGAAATGTAACTGGTGAAACGTGGGAGTGTTCTACATTCCTATGCCTATCTGTTTGCGGATTACAGGCGTGATGCTACGTTTTATATATGCAAAAATAACACCGACTGTGTATGTGTTCATAAATACTGTTGATAATTTCAGTTTGAAAAAAATATACGTAGATAGTTTGAATCTGAGGGGGATACTTAGGACTTGGGTTAATAAAAATCAATTGCTAAAAGAATGAAAAAAGTATGAAAGCCAGCTTGCAAATTGTTTACATTCTCTCGGGAATGCATTCGTTAATGATCTAGCTAGTTTGCTTTACTACTTACTCACTAGTTTATTCCGCTATGCATTGGTGAAGAAAATTATATGTAAGTAGTTGTAAATGTCGTTCATTTACCGATGGTCCATAAACAAAGAAATTGTCTATGGACCGGACGGTACTTATACGTATACTTATGGCCGGTAAATATTAAAAAGTTGGTCCTTTTTATCACGGTGGTCAATATTTATTTTGATTTGACAACATTAAGAATCGTACCTATCGTGGGATTTTGGTACGCTAATTGCAAGAAACAGCGTATTTATGGAATTCATAAAAAAGATTTTAGTACAAATAAATAAGTACTAGGTATTGTTAATAGACGCATTGTAACTTTTTAATAAACGTTTATATAAAGCTTGTCTCTTACCCACTAAGGTTGAACTATATTATGCGCGGTATCTTTGTAACTAACGGATGTGTGGGCCTTATTACAACAAGCGTTATCAGTGCGAATTCATAGAAATACTAATTAATATGTGTAATATTTTTTACTCGTGTTCTAGGAAGCACTTATTGTTTTTGTCTCATTGTATATTAAATTTTGAAAACAGCTACGGTCGCCGAGTGAGCCCTAATTGCCTCTGAAGCAAGCTAATGAAAATAAACGCTGTCTCTTCCAAATAAGTAGTTTGCAAACAATGATGAACAATTATAAGAGGTAACTGAAGCATGTTCAAAATATTGTTTTTAATGATAGTTAATTAATAATGAATAACCATATAAATATAATAACAATTACATTTGGAGATTTTAAATATTGTTACAAACGAGTTTTATGAGGCTATGTAACGCGAATCGAAAATAACGCCTTCATTGACTGCACCACACTATTCAGTTCTCAAACTAGCTTTTAAATAACTACCAACTACGAAAGGAATATAGATAGATATCTGTTTAAATTTAATTAAACGAGTCGTAGAGTGCAGAGATCATTACATGGCGACCTAAAAATCAAAGGCCTACGTATTGGGTGACTTTATAAGGGTTCCTTCATCCCTTAATACTTGATAAGCTTACGAATAAAGGAAAAATAACGGACAGTGCGAATGTATGAATAGATATGTGTTAAAATTTCTGTGCCCCTACGCGCCCAAGATAATGAAATTTTCAGGGGAGCTTTGTACGTTTTAACCGAATTTAGGTACGTTATTATGTATCCTTTTATAATTATACAAGAATTTGAAAAAAAATATGAGTGTAGAAATGTTAAAGTTATGAGCCTAATGATATGTATTTGATAATCTATTTTCGTGTGTGCATTCTGCCTATTCCGTAAGAGACCTGCCGTGACAGTATACTAATTACGGTAAATACAAGTGATATTTATAAATAAGAACGTTATATATTTAAGGCTATAATTATATTTATAAACGATTGTAAAGGCCCAATGATATATTTTATTTTTTACCTCTCAACTCCCACTTGTCGTTTTAAATGTTTTTTTTATCTGTGCGACACATGTAGCTACGTGTATAATGATTATTTAACAGGATTGTACGACTTTTTTTCGCCTGTTATTTAAAAATTATCCATTATGTAAATGAGTACAGTCACAAATATAAGATGGCATTAATACGTTAATTTAAATCGATAAAAAACAATGTGTATTTTTATTATACGCGTTCACGATTTGTGCAAAATAATCAAAAGTTGATACGTACCCGTAAAGTTGTATGGGACACTGTCATTGTTTATAAACTCTGTTTGATAGTCGAAAACCTCGCCAACTTGGTGATGCGGCTTCACGTGGTTATCCAAATCACTCAGCACGGGCGACTTCCAGATACACAGGTAATATATGGAGAGGAGAATGGCCGCCATAGACACAGACATGAGGTAGGCGACCACGGTCATAACACGCACTACTTTGCTGGTCGCTTTCTGAGTCGTCTCCTTAGGCTGGCCGGCGTCCTCCGGCGCGCCTTCCGGGTCATTCTGAGCCAACATTTCGCCCTATCAACCAATCATGAACGTTTCATTTTGATGCAAACTTTCTACCAATATTTTTGCTGTTAAAAAATACGATAGCTATTTATTTTTACTCGGAAAAATACGATGTATTTTTTTTTCATTTGAAAAGATACGATGGACAATTATTTATTGTTTCGTAAAAATACGACGGATATATCTCATCGATTTGGCGTCCGCGTGTGTTGATACGCGGCAGGGACGAGCGAATGTGTCCGTCCGGTCGAACGCTGGCGCCCGAGTCGGCGCGTTCTGCGCGCTCTGCCTCCACTGCTCTCGCGCTAAAGTGATTAACTCGATACACGTCACGAGTTTGCGAAACTTACCAGCCCGTATTAAATTTTATACGCTTGCAAATAATACTCAGTGCTGCTGTTGCCGTTTGCAATTGGATAACATCTCGCTAATATCAAAAATAGATCACGTTTGATATTCTCCGGCGTGGTCTTTCATAATTCTAGTATGTTTATAGTTGGTGATGAAGCAAAGAATTTGTTGAGATTTATCACACTTTTGTTTAAACTACCATTTCTTGACGGATAATGATAGTAAATCTGCTTAATTGAAACGTTTGAATTTGATGATAAAATCATCATATTACCGATTTAAATAATATTCATATACTTATGTAGTATTGATGAATGTAAAATCAAGTGAGGTTTGATATAATACAAATATATAGCACCCCATGTTCTTTGCCTACCCATAAGAAACGGGGCGTGACGATAAACAAATCTCTTATACTGAAATATTTACAATTAAAATGTAAGCTAATTGTCAGTCTACAGGCAATGTTCTGTTCATCTTCATGTATTTTAAAACAATACATTAAAGTAAATTGATATACAGATGTATCGATGAAATAATTTACGATATTATATCAGGATGGGATGAAATTCGACGTATTTTCAACGCAATTGCTAATACATTTCGTTCCCACGTGTGCATTAGTAAAATCATTTATACGTGATACATTGATATGACCGTTTCATTTAGACTATTATTATGCATTATCCTATTGATAAATTATAAAATTTTATTATAGTTTCGTTCCTGCATTACTTTTGTAACTGTAATGAATGAACGCGGTCGAGATGAGGTCGTTGCGTCGAATATGTGGCTTGACTCTCGCAGACCGAGATAAGTGAAGAGATTTCTATCACTAAATATTTTGAAATAAATTATTGTTGCCCCCGACTGAATATTTAAATAATATAAGGAAACAAAATAGCCTCAGACGCTTAGAATCACAATGGCGATTTTCCTTGCTTGAAATATTAGCTCTGGAAGCGCTGTAAGTTGCAACACGCGGTTAGAGATGATCGACGATTAACGCATGCTAAATAAAAACTAATCCATGTGTTATTGAGAAGATATTAGCGATAGCTTTGACTGTCTTTGTTTAAGTTTTATTTGAACCTCACGCAATGTAACTTGTACATACTCGAACGTTGAAAAGTTAATCCTTTTGTCTCTGATATGATGTTATATGATCATAATTAAAAATATCAATTGTATAGGTGTACACACCTACACTTACACCACAGAAGAGGAGTAAAAATTTTCAATTACCTAATTCGTTGCATTTTTTTTCGTCCATTTCAATATATCAAAAGTAGGTACATGTAAACGTAACACCATGCTTGTAATCCCGGAAGAGGTAGGCAGAGGAATGTAGTACACTCCCATGTTTCACCAGATACGTTCGGGTCGCAATATGGAATAGGTGGTGAGTCTATTGCCATACGCTGGTCTCATATCCAGACT
Organism: Jemadia pseudognetus; assembly: GCA_018244755.1. Taxonomy (NCBI): domain Eukaryota; kingdom Metazoa; phylum Arthropoda; class Insecta; order Lepidoptera; family Hesperiidae; genus Jemadia; species Jemadia pseudognetus. Next base: position 14,045 of record DWTO01002278.1, read on the forward strand.
CCGTAAGTGGTGAAACGTGAGAGTGTATAACATTCCTGTGCCTACCTCTTCGGAGATTACAGACGTGATGTCATATAGGTAAATCTTGGTTTCCATCATCGCCTGCGTCCATCATAATTAGAATAGTACCTAAGCATGTCTACTAAGTCATTCGCTAACCTTTCTAATAAATAGACTGCCTCGTTGGTCGTGTTGGTTGTAAGTGCGACTGACGATCAGGAGGTCCTGGGTTCGATTCCCGGGTCGGGC
>DWTO01002279.1:0-14292 GCA_018244755.1 Jemadia pseudognetus
GTGAATTGTGGGAGTGTTCTACACTCCTCTGCCTACCTCTTCGGGGATAACAGGCGTGATGTTACGTTACGTTAAAATTAAGTGTGAGATTACTATAAACATAAATTACACTTCAACTTTTGTTAACAATGATAATACATTAATTAAATAATCTTGCAATACGCGATTGGCCCATCCACTTAACCATATTATTTCTTCTAGCGAAAACCACAAAAATCTTAGCATATTGCATTGGCCAGATACGCAACTAAACATGTACCTACCTACTTAGATACACGGATGAAAATCTAAGACCACCTTATTAACATTCTAGATCCAGTGAGGGTCCCGGTAGGAGCGCGACAGGGGGTGAAGAGGGGGGGTGTACTTGAAAGTTCAAGATAAAACACGTTTCGCGCACACCACTATCTCGTAATAAATTTACATTACAAGATCGACTTTAGAAGCTTTTAGTTTACATCAATCGTTGTATAAGAATAATATAAGACTACACTTCTACTATAGATTTTCTTCCTACAAAGCTATTAAAGTTATCTTAAAACTATATAACTCTCTGCCGCGACCGCCCTACTATCGGCGGGAGCTCATGAAGAAGGTCCTCCCTTAGGTCCGTAACTAGTCTGGCTATCCTTAAAAGCATACGTGACTGAAGCCGCATTGCATCAATATCATGTCTCTCAAAAACGTCAACACTTCGATATTAGTACGCAAAAACACCGATCTAGCTTCCTCGTCCTACCCGAGACCCGAACAAAATATGGCAAAACAATGAGTACTTTTGAATGTGAACAAATATATGTATAATAACACTACCGTCACATACAAGGAATATAAGCTCATTTAACGTATTCAATAAGGAACTTGCTCAAAACATTTTCGATGAACAGTGATTACACGAAAACAATATACACTTTACATGTATATTTTTAGGATAAACCTACACACAGACACTTCAGATCGATGGACCGAAATATTAGCATCTATGCATTATCGTCATCTATTCATGCGTTTTTAGAACCGGCTTGGATATACTCGTATGTACTTTTTTCTTTGAAATCAGACACTGGATGTATTATGAGAACAGTTTCACCTCCATTAGCACACAAAGAAGAGCATCCATGCGCCGACAAACAAACAAACGAAACACCATAAGCTATTGTTCCGTTGATCAATGGGTATCGCGTCTCGGCTGGGTCAATGGGATGCACGGATATGGAACGATTGTATGGAATTTAGACGATAGCTAACGAAAAAATGAATAAGAAATTTATTGAAATTTTCTTACCCACTATTTTTCAGCTTGGTTCTAATATTTCAGTTACACCAAAACTAATTTCAACTGTGACATGTTATCGACCACTGATAATAAATAATCTCTTTATTGTTTCAATGTTGGACAATGTTCTCCTGTGACAATGAGAAGGGTTATGGTCTGCCAGGGCGGGTTGACAGAATTAAAACCCCTTTGAGAGCAATATGAGGACTGTAAGAGTATACTGAACTCCTGACGATATCCTTCAATTCTATCATTTATTGTTAAAGTCAAAAGACCCGGAACTCACTCAAATCACTAAGCAACGTTAAACCAGAACTCCACCAAACAATATTCCATTGCGCTCGATGGCTACACTGGGCTGGGACAATAGTCTAATGACAAGTATGAAGTACAGAGACACCGGGGAATATAACAACCACTACTTATAGACAGAAATTTCAGGCTTCATAGTAATCGAGACTATCAGAGTATCAACAATCAAGACCATGGATTGGTTTATTACTAATAGTCCAATTAGGACTTAAAGAAACCATCAGTCGATGGTGATAAAGAAAATAAAATGGTAGAAGGACATAATTTTACTGGAGATGAATTAAGTTTCAAAGAATATGGAAATCTCAACATTATTAGCGTGAGTTGGTAACAGTCGTATTACAGAACCAATGCAAAAGGACGTAAGATATTAAACGTTCAATTGAAAGTGACCTCGCGAAATTAGCAATTCAGATAATATCTGACACTGTCATAGGACTGAAACATGATAATTGTTCGTTTTACGACTTTAATTGCAATATTACCTGGCTCCGTAGATAATAACTTTAAACGTTAATTAACAATTACGAACTGTTATGCCGCCTGGCTATTGTAGCTAGTGTGCTACATAGATTTTACAATAAATCTAGTTGGTATCTATATAGAATCAACAATGTTAATATTATACAAAGGTTTCAATGAACTAAATGCTTATTTTACCAATAAACGTTTCATGAGTATCACATGTACATAATATAAAGACGATAAAATCTTGTTATGTATTAACTTACTAATGTTTCTATGGGATGTTTTTGCCGCTCGCTCACTGTGATTCGTGGGAGCTCATGAAGACGAATCTCGGATCGGTCCGAAAGTAGAAGAGGTCATCGGGAAAAACATACATAGGTGAATAAGTTCGAAATTTGAATTGGCTGGTGGGGCAGTCAAGTGTCCGAAACTGGCGCGCGTGTCTGAAGAGAGAGATGGATGTATAAGGAGCACGTGAGATCTGCACGAATAGAGAAATGTAGTATGTAGTGCTATCTTCGTACCTCCAAACCTGTCGTGGGATATAGTAAAGTAAAATTCGAAAGCTAGTCGTAAGCAAGCGCCGGGAGCTAGGTACGCACGCAGTAGTAGCAACGCGCGGTTGGAAGCGTGCCAGCGGCGGTCAGCGCCGTGAATCAATCAAGGCGGGTTCATTGGCACTTTATCACGTATTCGCCCACAATACCTGTTGTTTTTCGCACGCCGCTTTAATGTGCCAAATGCGGCCAAGAGAGCGCCACCGCGCCTTCTCCTCGGCCTGCCGCATCCAGCACACTACATATTACTACATCATCAATCTATTTTAATAAGCGAATACCAATAAATATTTATTATTGTTAATTATTGTATAAAATGAATCCATACACTGTCCCGGTTTCACCTCAGCATTATATTGCAAGATATTTTGATGGCGTATCTGATACATCCCGTGTTATATAAAAATGACAATAGAGGAGTAACAACCCACAACAGAAGTTAATCTTCTAATTTTGAAATAATCTATAATCACTGCTGAGTAAAATAGTATTATTATTATTACCCCGTCACGCTAGGCAGTCAGAGACACGCCTTTACAGGGTAGCCAGAGTACACCGGTTGTCCAAATACCTCTAATCTGTTACAAAGTTGACGCGCTTTTTCCACACTTCTTGACATCTGCAAAATCTGTTTCATTATATTTAATAGTTTACTCCCCTCACGCTTAAGTCCATCTATTGCTCCCCACCCGTCCAATATTCGCTGTCGGAGAAGTTCATTCGCACCTGTCTATTGGCTATTTTCGTGTGCTCTAATGGCCATCGAAATAAACCTACGCTCACGAGAACACCATTACAATGTGCCTATTTTACTTCAAAAATAATGATCGGTTATCTTTTAGGTGCTTATTTGTATACTCGTTATTATTGTGCCCCACAGCAGGTATAACAATGACGCTTTTCCTAGGCAAAGGTGTTCCATCTTGGACGATTTTACCTGGCGGTATTGCGGCTAAAAGGTAGCCTATGACATAATAAAAAAAATTAACAACGATTCCTAGTGGCGTTCGCCACCAGTCAACCATTCGAGAATAGCCGAAACATAAAAAAACAATGTATATGTATAATACTGTGTGTGGGTAAGTCCCAAAATATTTATTTATTTAATATGACGTTAATGCATTAATATGTATCTAGACTCACCTACCCTGATCAAACAAGCCAGAAACTGGCTGATGAGGCGAGTCAGAAGTCTTCGAAACGGGCGCGCATGTATGAAGAAAGTAATTAATGTGGAGACGCGTCGGGTCTGTAAGGATAGAGAAGTTTGGCACTTCCCTGCCTATCCTGTGAGGGATACCCGGCGTGAAGATATATATGTGTATTGATTAATATACAATGTACTCTAATAAACGTTTACAAAAATTAAACGCATTAATATGTATACTTGTTTTATGCTTTTTCGACTGTTAATTTGCTATAGGTGGGGTTAGTTTCTTTTTGGTTTTTAACATACCCACCATATTTAATTTTGAATCAACATAAAAACAGATAACAAATACTCGGAGAATAAGACTTCTTGATACGATTCAGTCTTGTACATAATTAAAACGATAGATATATTACTACACCGTTCTCGACCAGTTTCTAGCTCAGAAAGAAAATGGCAAAAAGTCAGGTAATAAATTCAGGGCGAGTGTAGCAGAGGGTGAGGGTAGTTTATAGCGGCGCCAGACGGCCGCGTTAATATTTAAGCATTGCGGAACTCAGACGGGCACTGACGTCCTGGGCAACCTTGCCTTCCTCGGGAGCATGCAAACAATTTCTCAGTCAGACTCACATATAGAATAACGTAAATTTACCCCTTATACATATATACCCATACATGTACCTGTATATGTACATACGTACATGTGTTTCGCACTGGGTGTTTTATGCCTACTAATGATACTGATGATAAAATTATAGATAAAGAAGTAAATAAATACATGTATAATTCATTTGGCGCGATATAACATTGTTTACAATTATTTATCGACGCGTTACGAGAATACGAAAACTTATACAGCATTATTGTATAACGATAGTCAACTCAATACAGACGTTCTTGTTGAGACGCGGAGGGTGGCAGGGAGTAGAAAATAATACTAACCAGATGTAGTGTTGTGGTAGTCGACGAACGTGATAACGTATCGAAACGAGAGGGAGCGTAACATTGCGCCAGTATTTCCCCGAACGAAGCGAGGCGAGCGAGCGCTGCCACTTTTGACGTCATTCGTCGTAAGAACGTAGAGATTAAAAGAACAACACCGATGGTGACAATGAAGGGAAATGGTAAAAAGCTCCAAGGACACTCAGCCCCTCCCCTCCCCCTCCGCTCTACGCGTCTCTCACCCCTCCACTAGAGAGCTGCACGAACAGGTAGCGCTGAAGTACATAACTCGCAAGTTTCCGTTATATTAAAAGAGCTATTAACTCAACTGAGACTCAACGTCACAACTTTTTCTACCGGAAAGCAATGATTATGCCGCCGTATTTATGATGATGGGGGCGTCTAAGTAATTGTAGGTATGGAGGGTTTGATGATATATAAATGTCCAAATTTTCTTTAAGCTTTTCTATTGTAGAGGCTCGTACCGAGAAAAAAGAGATGCAAGTCTCGGAAAAAATGTCACTTATTCGTCAGTTTCACTTTCACTTTCAAGTCAGAGAAAAGACAACATTAATAAACACAATGGTACAAACATTAAAAATAACCTATTTTTAACGGATTGGTTGTGAAACTTTTGTCACTCTCCGGCGCATTAACTATATCCTACTATGACTACGGAATACACCACGTCTCTACTTACAGACAATAAATGAATATGCCAGATCACCGCTAAACACAAAATATATTACACTGTACATGAATACAAAAATGAAAATGAAAAAATGATTTAATAAAATGTGAATAAACAGATGTGTTATACAAAAACAACAAAAGCATTTTTTATTGACGAAATGGTTTGTGACCCTTTTCTGTTATTATTATTATTACAGACCCGACGCGCTTCTACATCCATCACTGTCCTTAACCCGGCGTATCTTTTCTAGAACTCTCCAAGGGTTCATTAGTAGTTATATCAATTAGGTTACGGATGGAACGCTTGGCAACACTAGAATCACGACGGGCTCGATATCTCAAATCCAATTAAAAACTCCCGATAGTAAATCTCTGTGAAGATTTGACCCGTTTTATTGCTGGGTCAACGAATTACACGGTGCCTCCGGCCTCGCCAACGACGCTATTGATTGTGGACCCCAAATAGCCCCAGCTCATTGCTGGTAGCTACCTACGCCTGTTGGTATATACATTTGTGTAATATGCTATTAAATATTTGAATACTGAATTAAATTCAACGCTATAGTACTACTGCTATTGATTGGTCACGGCATTATTAAAATTTCAAAGTCATCGCCATTACTTTAGCTTGCAGACATTTATCTCCGCCCCAAGGATCACCACAAGTCAGACCTTTATATTCTAAAATTTAAAATGTGCTCGTTATTATTTAAGATTACAAGACATTATTAAAAACGATAGCAATGACACTATTAACAGAAGATCAAATATTTTCCACTACGTATACGATTTCTGGTAGAGTTACCTACATCGAAATCAGTATGAGAATTATTCATCAATAGAAAAGATCTAAAAGCCTTCACTGATAAGAAGATTGTTTTCACTTTGTAATAGGCTAATGTTTGGCCAGGGTCGAGCACGCGTGTCTAAGAAAAATCTCTTCACCCTAGCTTAGTCTTACTACAAACACTGAAACATTTAAATTAAATATTAGTTTTGTTGAACCGTCGCAACAAATGTCGAATCCCGAAAGCTACAGAGACCTTCAATTTAATTAAATACCACTCCACCATCGAGAAGCCATTAGCTTCCGTCTACCGTTTAATCAACTTAACAAGGCTCCATTAAATATTCGGAGTCCTCAGCAAGTTAATTTTCTTGATTAATAGACTTTTGAATCACCTACACATTTGAACTTTGCGTCTTCTATGTATGTACTCTCCTCATAAAAAGAATTTTCTTTCTGAAAAATGCCCAAAATTTCTCCATTTAAGAATGCTGTTGTAAATAGTACCTCACCTAATAATGTTTATTCACAATAATTGTATCCAGGATAATTATTATCCAGAAGACTATTTGCAAAGTCATTTTGAGAATAAAAATAACAACCCCCAATAAAAACTCATATTATCAGAACCCCATCATGATCGGCTGGAATATTCCATATTTACGACCAGTTCATAAACATACATTTGTGTTACGTATCTGCAGCGATAAAAACTCGGAGGATCAATGAAACATTTGGCACTTATAAGCCATGAAGTCCTCTCATAGTACATATTCCTTTAAGTGTTCCATAAATAATGAAATATGTTTCGATTAAATAATATTACGCACACGTGTGCACGTATACATACATACATACAACGTTTTCTATACATCTGCCGTATTAAGGCGAAGTTACTATTTCTAGTTTCTATAAATTGTTAATGTTTTCATGAAAATCCATTATCCTTAAATAGCTAGTACTTACGTCCTACTTATTATGTTATTAGTGTAATAACTTAATCTTTATAATTCTGTAGGAGATCAGTGGAACAATAAAAGGATCTTTGGTGATGGTGATATTGTAATACAATTTAATATTCTGCAGCGTGATGGAAGGAAAACGCTGAATTAATTAACTTGGCGAAGAGCCGTGCTGGTTCCAGTTCAAAATTACTTCTCAACAGCGATCGCGCAGTGATTCACTATCCTTTTTATTGGATTAGTTACTCGTTAGTTCATGTTAAATTCTGTGATATAGGTTCTCGCAATTAAAAGATTTTCAAATGTGTTAAAATGATACATGAAGTCATTACTACATATATGATGCAGTAGGGTCGTTAATCTAATTACTGATTATAATAATAATAACAATGATTTTTATTAAAAAATAATGTTATAGATTCGATTTCATTAAATATACCTATACAAATAACAAAAGATTGAATAAAACTCGTAAGACCTGTTACTTCTAGTAACGTTATTTGTAGAGAGAAAATTGTTATTTGTAAATATACAATCGTGCGTCTGTAAAGCGTTAGTTTTGCGAGCCGATGTTTGTCTATAAGTATGCGAATGGAAAAGCCTTTGTAAAGAAAGCTTTCTACAAAAACTTCGATGCGTTTCTAGAAATTTCTAAAGCTTCGAACGCTATAGAATAAACAAACAACGACGTTGATATGCACGAGAAGAAATAATCATATGTCTACGACCCCATTTTTATCGAACTTGTAAACGGACAACAACAATATGAATAGATGTCGTCTACCCTCCAATCTCCGCAACCGAAAAGATGGAGAGATAAAAGGAAACAGCTTACGCTGGTGAAACGACGCAGTTGGCAGACAGCGGAACTGTTCAATGGCCCCACACCCCACAATAAAACTTTCGGAATCCCTAATAACACGAAACTTGTCGTGATTGTGCGCTACGCTAATGGGATGGGACCGGTCACGCACAATGGCACACAACGCCTATATCGATCAAACTTGAAAAGGAATGGGGTTGAAGAAGCGTTTAACGCCTGGCTTGAAGAAAAAAACTGGTTTTGAATTATAAAGATAGATGATAATTTTCACAGCAAATTCATCAATGAAAAAATCCTTTGCTTTTGTGGTAGTCTTTGTAAATGTCTTGACTTGATGCGTGTCGCTTTCAAAGGATTTTGTTTAAGCTAATACATGGTTTATTATTCAGGAATATCCACTTCCCATACATTGTGGTCATTTCTTTGTTTTTATAATTTAATCCCCATGATACTTGGCTGTTTATCCCATTACGATAAAATATCCTATCAATTTGTCCCCATTCCATAAATACCAATTAACAGGGAAAAGTAAATAAACGAATACCTAAAAGTCTTTGTACTTTTAATTTGATCAGGAACAATTTTTTTAAAGATCTTTTAACCTAGCCATAAAAGTAATTAAATTTGAAATGTCAAACCTCTGAAAACGAATTTCTCTTGTGTAGAAAAGCAAACGTGGCTATGCGAATAAATTCAATAGCAACTATAATTTTTCGCCTTTTTAAAAATTACTACTGAACATAATATGAAAAAAACCTCAAGTGCAGCTCGTAATGTTTTCAGAACCTTGATGACGACAATAGACACGATCGACCCCACAATGGGGAATGAGGTGTACGATTCATACAAAACATCTGAACATTCTGCTCTCAAAACACTTCGCTACGTTGTAACGTGCCATAATGAACGTTGCATTTAATTACAAGCTTTACAGCCAAAACAACCGTAAACACTACGGAGTGATCACGAGACACGAACATCTCACCAAACAGTGTTACCTTAATAACGTACCCTCACTAACCTGCCCTCATTTACACATCATTCCACAATTGTAAAACGGGGGTAGACTACGAATACCGAATTGGCTGCGCTAAATGAGACCTTAAACATTACACAATAAGTTACAACCTACCTAGCACATAGTATACGAGCAAATTGAAAAACCGTCATTCTCAAACACTACACTAATTGAAACCTTATCTCGAATAAGTAATAGTAAGTGAATCGCTTTCGGCGTACAAATAATCCTAACATTACTCTAAATATACGGTATAAACTGAACCATAAGCTAAAGACATAAAGATGACGCGTCTGTAGCGACCACTGGTGGACTACAAACAGGAACACGGGGAACAATTTGGCAGAAACTAAACTTTAGGGAGGCGACACAATGGGTGATATTTCCATAGCAAATATAAAGATTATGCTCGACAATTTTGTTCCACTTGCCTCACTGTAAGCTATAAGCGATATAACCTAGCGCTAACAAAACTTTACAAAATTCTTGCTCGTTTAGTCCTGTCCTTACATTTACATGAAGAAAATTATATGTATATATATGAATTATTTGTAGATCAGATACTGGCTGATTGCGCGAGTTAGAAGTCTCGGAAACCGGTGTACATATGTGGACAGACGAATGTAAAAAATAGGGATATTTGGCACTCCATGTCGTTTGCCTAACTCGTAAGAGAACTATATATAACGCTTACAATAATAAATTCATAACATGAAGACATTATGATAATTTTTAGTTTGACTTCTTCATCGCTACTCGTAAGCTATGACACAAGCACAGCAAAATATTCCTGACGTTTGCAATCTCGTGCAGACAGGGAATGGGTGTGGCTGGGAAGGGGTGTGCGCGTTTTCCATGGAAATGGGGAAACTAAATGCGTTCCGAAGCGCGCCGCGCCAGTGCGCACTCTCTTTATGGCAAAGTTTTGTACAATTTCAATTGTTTTTATTGCTTTCGTCCGCCGCGGACCGACTGCTTTGGAATGTTGGTACATAAAATGTCACTAATGTCGACATCAGTATAAAGATTATATCAACGAGTGAGAAGGATATATTCGCGCTAGTTATACGCTGTATTATCCATAAATACTAATAATTTTGACTTTGAAGCGGTGCGCGATTCGAAACTAATGCCTAGGGATAATTTAAGCACACCTTGCGTGTACGTGATCGTCACCATTAACAAGCCATTTATAGCTCCGTCTTTAGACACGCCCATGCCTTTCGATTACGAAGAGCTTGCGATATGTATATGGTTCTGTATGCGGGGTCTGTTAACCCGCACCTGGTAGGGCGGCAGACTGTGGCCAACATTCTCATTCTAAGACGAGACTGGCATCAAACAGTGGATCGATAAAACACTTTCATTGTTGAGGATGCAACAGAAATGGACAATTAATGCCAAATAGGGTAAAAAAAAAGCGGATTTCGTAAAAGCGACATTCCATCGGGTTTCAAACAAAAATGCGCAAACAGACAGCGGAACTAAAAAAGTTTAACAGAGAGCACATGAAAAGACCGCTGACGACTCGCCACCACTCAGTGCACGCACACACACTGAAGAATAGCTGCATTCTCTACCTAATATTCTTTTAGCTGTCTGTCACAAGATTTTCCATAGATATTTTATTTTATTGTAAATTTTAAAAGCTGCAGTATTTTCGTTCGCATTTCTCATTTATCCTCACATGTTGTAATGCATCATTCGCATCACTGACACTCACACGTGATGTAACAAAACAGAAACAAATACACATAAATAGTTTAAAGCCGGGCGAAGAGTTGAATGAAACAGGCTAAAGATGATGTGGAAGAGTTAATGACGGAGAGCAAATCTTGCACATTTCTAGCAACTAGTACACTTACGCAACGGGACTATCTCCCGAGCCCCGTTTGTTACAGTTCGCAACCACCCGATACGGTCGCGGTACGTACCTGCAAATAAAATATAATGATTATTGCTTCGCTCCACGGAGAATCGTAATTTTTCCTTGATGTGCACAACACTGTAGTAAAATTGATATCTTTACTCATATTTCCGCGGGCTGTATACTTATGCCAAGGTCACATGTAATACAAATTAATTATACTCAAGTACTAAGTCTGCCTAACGGGCCCTTGACCAGCGTGGCAATGTATGGCGTTAATTCTTTTCCAAAGTTCGAGAAGACGCGGACCAACAGCGGAACTATAAAATTATTGATGGTGTTAAAAATCTAGAACTTGAAACCTAAAGAAAAAAGACATTGATACTTGTTTAAATTTTTTTATTTTAAATATATAATCAGGTACCTCTCTCAAGAGTTACCGGGCCACTTAAGAGCACACCACCGTCCTGCGCTAGCACCGGCTTGTGGCTACAGGGCTCTTTACCACATCTAATAACTCTCTTTCTACTTACCACCGTGCACCGATCACAAAAAAAACCGAATCAGTATCGCAACTTTACGAAATTGACAATCAAATCAGGAAAGTGGGTATCACTTGGGAAAATTTTCATCACCCTTCAGTATTTTACGTGGGGTGAATTTAACCCCTATTCAATTTCCTGACAAATACAATAAACATTTACTAGTTTCGTCACTATCGTAAATTGAGTAGTTAATGTATCGCGTAAAACTGTATCTGAACTGACGATAAAATATAAAACAGTACAGGTAGTTAAAATATCCTATTCATCAACAGCCTATTGCAGTGCGCTGATGCTGATAGGTCTCCCCTGAAGGGTTATGCCCATAATGCCCACGGTGGGCATGCGGATTGGGGATCACAAAGGACAGTTTCACCATCTACGCTGCTGCCCATAGGCACCAGGGCATCTGCCTTGACAGGTTTATTATAGTTTAGTAACACAATATGTATTGTTTTTCTCGCAACCGATATGTCCTAACGCCGCACCATTCGCACACAACTAAACAAAAAGTTAGCAAATTTGCCCGATATTAAAATCTTAACTCGCAAAAGACTACAAATGATATAACCGTTCGTCCAGTAGAAATCGAGATAGAGCTTAGGTCGTCAAGGTTTATTAAAGATTATACGCATAGATTTTTCTCTTTCCGCATTATCTCACCCTATGCGGAACTCTAGGCTACCCTGGCGCCACAAAACAATAAAAGTGTTCCCGAAGGATAATAAAACAATTAACGGCCACTCTGCTGCCGGACTACAGACGGAGTGACGTCAGCGCACATTATCTCATCAAGACGTGGTTAAGTTTACGAGCGCCAAGTGGGACGAATGAATGACTAAGTCATTGGTTACAGTTTTATACCAAACGTTGATTTAATTATTGCTCGTTTTATTAAATGTGACATGCGGCTAGTATACATTCGGTGTTAGGAAGAGCTCGCTATGATGCCGCGCCTTTTAGGAACTTGTCCTTTAAAGCACACAATCCTGAAACGCTTCATTCTCAGGCGCGCGCTTCAGTAAGCCAAATGTCTACTAGCTATTGTTCCACGCATCGTTCATTCCTCGAATGGTAAAATAAATGACTGGTATGTTTACAATCCATTGTAAAATACCACAGTGACTAATGGGATCGATTACATTATTTATGGAGTTTCTTTCGTCGCTTCTTCTCCATAGCGAAGCATTTGAGGGGGTGGTAGTATCATTTTGGGTACAAATAGTGTTCTAAGGAACCAATTTTGAACAGATGCCATTTGAATATAAATTACTTATTAGTTTAGCTCACGGAAGTCTCATCGTTATAGCCCCCTACTTGCCTCAAAAATTCGAACCTATCCGAGGTTCATCTTTACGAACTCCCGACGATCGCAGCGACGTCGCGACGTCGACTGTGGCACCTGATGGAATCATGTATAACTACTCAACAAATGTTCAAGGGTAAAGTGTATTTGAAAAAGCAAAAAGCAATTTTGATAAAGCAAGAAATTGAAAACTCGGAATCAGAACAAGCTTTTCGTTCGCTGAATATGTATGCAAACATTCTCGCCCCCGCGTCGATCTGTATTCCTTGACATTGTCCGCGCACGCACGCATATCTAAGCACCTTATCGCCGGCCGGTCCGTGTGTCCTGTTCTATTCCAACTAATGGGTTCATTAAACTGCCCTTATCGCCCTATCGCTCCAATGTCTTGGCCTTTCACAGTAAAACAAATCGTATTGTATCTAACTTGTTCAAACTTGCCCGATAAGCTATTCATGTTAAGGTTTAGACGGTAATTTGTTCGTTATTGTTATTTTCTCTCAGCCGGGGTAGGCAGAGCGCACCGAGCGTCAAATATTACGAACACTTCTGACTACTGTGATTTCTTGAAGTACTATTAAACCTACATATAGTTATAAAAGCGTAATCTTTACCTTTAAATAAACACCACTTTCAAAGACATTAATAGAAGAAAGCCAAAAGTCGCGCACCCTCAGTTCCGACACAGGTATATACTTAAATTTTCGACTTCAATAGAAATGCAGTAAACAGATTTATTGGTTGATTGATTATCCACCCTGACCACTAAGCTGGGGATTGTAGGATCTAATCCCACCGGTTCAATTGTATGTGTCACGAAAGTGAGTAGTACATCTGAGTCTGGATGTAAAAGTAGATAAAAAAATATGCATTATTATTTACGTAGTGTATCAACTGTTAGATAACCATAATATACGTTCTTTCTAGTTAAGAATCATATCATGCGTGAGTTACCCCATGTATTATTATTATAAAATGTATAAACATTACGGTAACGTCGAGATCAAAGTTCCGTACGAACACAACAAGAGTTATTATATTAGATTCGCCGATAACAGAATTGCGAGGTAAGCGAACCACAGGTACCGTTGCCGTTGTAGGTACTGCTTACAGAGTCATGTGAATATTTTACTGGATGAATATTGTATCATATACTTTTAGTATTGCGCAGTAAACAAGATCATCAAATTCGTAACATTGTCGTGCCCGTTAATTACTTTAATAACCTTAAACAACCAGAAAAACAGCGATATTAATTAAGCTATCACTGAATTACCACTTCCAATCAATTAACCGTGCATCAGGAATCACAACAGAACGTGTGGTCACGCGCCATTCCCCCTTTTGATTTGACGTTAATAAGTAACACTAAATGAGAAGGAAAGAAAGAACGATCAAACAGGGAAAATTAGAAAGACGGAGGGGGAAGGGCGTGAGTTAAAAGCATGATTTAAACAAGAAAAGATACCACACCACCGACTACATAAATATTTTAACATGCACAAAAGAACACGGACTGCCTCGTTGGTCGTGTTGGTTGCAAGTGCGACTGACGATCGGGAGGTCCCGGGTTCGATTCCCGGGTCGAA
>DWTO01002280.1:0-14290 GCA_018244755.1 Jemadia pseudognetus
TAATAAATACATCCCAAGGGATCCGCAGTCCTGCTATTGTTCGGAAAGAACGAGTTCGACGATTCGGTTTGGCTCGTTTGAAGTGTTTGAACGCTATAAATCTGCCATTACCATAGAGAATAGATATTTACAAATATCGACTTTTTTCATGAACTTCATTTTTGAACAATAAAAACAAAATACACGGGCTCAAAAAACCTCAGAAAAGGTCGTTAATGGGAAATATCGTCACAATGAAGGAATACGCAAAGATACAGTGAAATTAGTTAAATGGTTCTAAATAATATAATTTAACATTAAATAGAACTCCTATTTTAATAATACTAAAGCAAGATCCACAAATCGGTTAAAAAAGTTGCGAATCCGTAAACTTGTATTTTTGTTATTACACAAACATTCGCGTATAATGAGTAAAAATCTTAAAGCCAGATCCACACTTGGGACAAACTAGTTTAACGTACATATATTTAACGTACGTACATACATGACTTGATATTATTTTTTGTTATACATAAATTCGCGTGAAATAAGATACTTTTTTATGTCCGCTACGCTAACATATGCACTCCCCGCAAGTGTACTAATAATAAATCAGCACCCATTGTGATCTCATGATAAAACACGTACAGTTGGCGCAATAAATCTATCAAGTTCAAAACGCATGGGGCCACATTTCAACTGGTCCGCTTCTTAAAGCTATGAGTGAACTACTTACAATTGCTTTTTTAAATTATGAATAAAGTTTTTCGAGTTGTAACTGACGGATATTATTTATTTTTGACTAGTAACTTTTTTTTATTATGTACGTTCGATGCGTATAAACGATGAGAACACCTTTATACGTGATCTGTAATCTTTTTTTGAATTAATAATTTGTTCGGTCATTTTAATGAACTAAAAGTTTTTTGTTGAAACTACATGTTTCGTTAACGCAAAAATGGCCTATTATTAGACAGAAATTCTAAGTGTCAATTTCCAGCCTAGAGCAATATGGTACAACATTGCTTCAGGGAAAATGGTCACAGATGGTTTATTAGAGGTTTTCAAATGCTTATTCCCTTGTACTCTTATTTGTTTATAACTGTATAGTTTTCAAAACATTAGCAAAACTATAGCATAACTAACTAATTTATAATTGTCAAAAGTTAAAAAATTCTCCTAGAAAATTAGCATAATTTACCAGTTAAATGAAATTAATTATATATGACTGCCTCGTTTGGTCGTGTTGGTTGTAAGTGCGACTGCCGATCGGGAGGTCTTGAGTTCAATTCCCGGGCCGGACGCTACTAACTTTTTCTAATTTAGATTTGTTAGTATTGACTCCTAACCTGGATATGTATCCCATGAATGGCAATAGGCTCACCACCTATTACATAATGGGACGTAAACAAAACTGGTAAAACGTGGGAATGTTCTACATACCTCTGCCTACCTCTTCGGGGATTGCAGGAGTAATGTCACATTTAATTATATATTACATAGAAAGATAAGTTAACTATATACAAAGACTAGCCAAATACAGGTTCTTAAACGAATTGTATATGACACATCTAACGAGACGAAATTTCACGCTCCAATTACAGTGCGCAGGCGCAGGGATCTGCGAGACGTGTGGCCCCAGTGAAGTTTTACAACCCCTCGGGAAGGTGGGGTGACGGAGTGCATTTGAAATTAACTCAAATCATACACAAGCGAAAGTAATCCTAATTTCTTTGTATACATTATGTTAAATGCTCTCGAACAGAAATAATTTGAGAAAATGTATAAGTTTATCAGTAAATGAATAAAGAATTATTAGGCTTATGGATGAGATCTAAGAAGGGATGCGGACAGAAGCTAGATACGGCAGGCTGAGGACAGAGCGCGATTGCGCTCTTTGGGGAGATCTACGTCCAGCCACTGGATAGGCTGACAATAAGATAGGCTGACGATGAAGGCTTATGTAAATAACTTAGATACATCTAGGTATATTGTATTCTCTGTAATAATATGATTATTATTTGTTAATAAATATATATTTTCTAAAATAAAACGACATCCTATAATAATAAAAATGTCAAACGCGCGTAATTGGATGAATTTTTCTTTCACTGGTCGTTACGACATCGTCACGTCGTCGTATCGTGTAAACGCGTACGTTAACCAATATTGTGCAGCGCTAATCCCGCGTGAAGGAAACGATAAATCACATCATTAAGTCGAAAAAACCGTCGAGCGATGCGTGTCGCAAGTCGCAAATGTGGACGCAACTTTAGGGCTGCGGTATTATTAATGTTGCTATTATTTAATTTCAAATTTCTTTAAAGTTAAAAATGTACAGACAATAATAAAATTTTCGCAATTCGTTTATTAATAGTCATCGTGGTCATCATCAGTCTAAGTCTATTTCTGGACATCGGGATTCTATGGAGCTTTTTTACCTATTATTATCAAGCTGGGAATCCCAGAGCACATCTTTTCGTACCGTCTACGCTGCCGTCCGCAGGCGGCCGGAGCATTTAGCTCTGCCTACGCTGGCTGCGCTGTATTTAAATCAGCCAAATCTGTTATGAATAGATCAGTTATACCAGATCATTTACATAACTCAAACACTTGGTTGGACACATATCCGTATCTTAGCACCTCCATATGAATAACGTGATAGTCCGTGCTCCAGACCTGCTGCAATTGTGATTAAGGCACATGCGCTCCGCATTGGACCATCAAAAAAACTTCAACCAGAAGGACAGAGTTGCTGAGAGAGAGAAATCAAAATTAGATAATCTATACGTACATATCTATACGTTAAGTTCTTCATAATCCTGTGAGCAATGTGGCACAGTGTGGCGAACTATAATCTCTAACTTCTTATAGTGAGAGGGGTCTGTGTCCAACAGTGGGACAATAAAAAGTTTAATTATAATAACAAATACAAATATAAAATTTTGGGAGTGTTCCGCATTCCTCTCCCTACCTCTTCCGAGATAACAGGCGTGATGTTACGTTTATAATAACAAATACCAATTAGCACTCAGTTCGCATTCCATTTCTGAACAATATTTTACACTAAGAATATTTTTCTCCGCTAAAATGTAACTGAACCGCAACCAAAAAAAACGCGTACCTATATAAAAAATTCTCAAAAAAAGTCATAGTAAATCAACGCCCGCTGTCGAATCCTTACCCGGCCCAATCCATCTGCGCTCGTCACAAATCACTAAGACGCATGCCTTCCGCCGGGACTCGAACCGACTGGCGGCGCCGTCCGATTTATTAACTTACTACACGATAATGTTCTTAAGACTGGTAAAAATAAAACCTTTATGGCAAGTAAACTACTTAGACTGCGTTAAGGAATTCAAAGTTACTACAAATCATGTAGTGCAGTAGGTATAGCAGTTCTCATGTAGGTGCTAGAATTATTTGCTGTCGCATACAGGTGTGCATGTAACAAGGAATTTACGCATGATTTAAATATGATTGATTGTAGATTAAAAGATTGATGTTTAAAATGTACGCTCGCTACTTCGATTGTCAACATAACCATACACATGTGTACATTTTCAAAAGAGTCGTCAATTCAATAAATACTCTTTGTTAATGTATCTATCAAAATTCAAAACTAGGTAGCCATGTCTTTAACTAAGGAATAATTAAAAGTGTTCATTACAAAAAAAAACATTATCGCTTAGAAGTCATCAAGAAATACATAGATTACTCAGTAAATTATTTGTGCCAATATTTCGTAGCATAGTACTATTATGCTTTGTTTCAAGCAATAAAGATCTCTTGTTTATAAGATTTAATTTGACACAATAATATTGCTTTCAATATCTGGCTGCATTCATTATTAAAAAAATTGTTACTATAATATAATTAATCCTTAAAGACTCTCTACACTTTATTATATTTGGTCGAAACAAAACAGCGTGTCCAGAAAATGGCATTTATCTAAACCCAGGGAACAAGAACTGAACTCCACTTCAAATGACTTTTAAAAGTGCCGGGAGTTTTTTACCGCCGACTTTTATCTCCCGACCTACCGTATCTTGAAACACTCAAAGCTGATGAATGAATATAATGAATGATAACTTTGAGAATATGTCCTTAATTAAGTATATAATAAATATATGTATATGTTATGAAATATAACTGAACTTTAATTACTTATTGGTAAATTATAAAAATACAAAATATTCGCATCTAATAAAAACAGTACACATGCAAAAATCCCAATACATTAGTAATACGAGTATAGAATGGTACAAACGTTATTTAACCTTTTTTGAATTCTCCGAAAAACACATCAAACTGGTTCAACCGCGGTACTTCAAGGGGACGGAACACTTAACAAACAGCGCCGGGAAGTGTCTTTGGTCCAACGCGAGATGCAATGTGTGTTTAGTACTTAAAAAAGACCGGCGCAGGCGCAACTAGCGCAGTGTTGACACGGCATTACCGTCGGAAGCTCTGAGGAAGTACAAAGGTTTGCACAAGCTAATCTAATTGCGTTACCATTGCCTCTATTTGGGGCACAAGTGAAGTTATATCACAAAGTGATAAGTGGGAACTCCTTACCGCTGTCTATTCTAACCGTTTTGTACAACCTGGAATTACTTAAGGTCTGCGTAAGGGAGCGTTCTATATCCTGCGATACATCTCGCTTACCATCAGTTCATTTTCTTGTGAAACGCGAACCTGTTGTTATTTCGGCTTCTTCGAGTCTCTTCGGGTATTACGTCCAAGAAGATTAAAAATTAAGTGAATCAGTGATCAGTTTTTCGCAATGGTCATGTCTCTCTGGTGAATAGTATATCCAGGTTTCGGTTATATTGGGGTACCTACTTATTCTAGGTCTGATTTCACTTATGTGCTTGTTCTTGTGTGAATAATCACATAGCATACCTACTGGTCTGCGGTTTGTATACAGAAAAAAATACTCTTTTTATATATCACGCACAGCTACTGAAGCGATAGGTAACCAATAGATAAGGGGTACGATTCTTTTATAAGGAACTGTTAAGAGATCTGACCAGTTAATGTGACTTTGGCGACAGTAGGTATAAAATGAAACCTGTTCTGTTCTATACTGTTCTTGTTCATATTTTTAGATCATTTTTATCATTCCACTGACGGAACACGTGTTTTCTCACAAAATGATCGGCTTAAGGCCATGGTCTTGCCACGCTAGGTGCGGGTTGGCAGACTTCACACGCCATAGAGAACAATTTTGTTTGGGATCTCTAAGGTATGCACATTTCCTCACGATGTTTATAGCAACTTATATTTAATCATACAACGCATGTTTTGTGAAGAGGTGGCCGCCAGGAGTTGAACCCGGAGTCTCGGACTGCCAGGTCGCATTTCAGACCAACCACTGCTTGGCATAGTGACCTGTTATAATGAAAAACACGAACATATGGTGCAAGCGGCGAATGTCACTTTGGTACTATGGAAATTGAAATTTACATAAAAGCCGTTACGATAGCGAAAAGAGAGATTATATCAAAAATGCAATAACTCTTTAACACGCCATTGCACGCAATGCGAACTGTTTACCCCAAAACTCTGAGCTGCGAATTAAAGGGTTCAAACTTACCCCCGAAAGAAATAAATTTCAATTCCCACTCAAGAGGGAAATTATTTCATTCACTCCACCCCTATTAGAATGATTCGGGAGTTTTGTCTTCGATTTCTCTTTTTTTATTTTTTTGCTCAGTCTGTTTAAGAATGGGTAATAAATTTGAGGTGTTTGTATAGCTAGGTATGTACGTGTAGGGTTATTTACTGCTATTTTTTTCCGCGAGCATTCTTTATTAGTGACTTCCGAAACGAGAGAAACTCATTCGATTTCTCTCGTGTTTCACAAATTGTTCTCGTAACTAGCAATGTACCTACTGTGACATTGATATAACTAACAATGTTGGCTGCCTTAGCAACATATTTTTAGATTCCTTGTGTTGTGCATGTAGAAAAATATCTCGACAGCAGTTTTTATTAATATATCGATAACAAGAAATATGCTCACCACCTATTCCATAGTGGGACGTATACTTAACCGGTGAAACGTGGCATTATACTACACTCCACCACCTACCTCTTCGGGGATTATAGGCGTGATGTTACGTTATATATCGATATATAACGTTTATTTATGTTTATTACGGTCTTAGACCCAAGCCTTTGGCTTAATACTACATACAAGTGTAGAGAAATCAATAAAATTTCGATTGGCAACGGTCACCAATAAATTAAATGGAAAGTGAATGAAATACTACTGATAAAAATATGACAGATTAAGTCATAATTAATCAACTTATCGATATTGAGATAATGTTAGATCGTGATAGTATCATTCTTAATTACTTTTTTTGTCGCCTTGTCACACGCAAAAATCTAGGCGACGTAATCGCACATGAGTTGTCGATATTGGGTTGGCTACTCTTGTGTCATATTAGGTATTCGATTGATATAGAATGGAAAATTCAAATATGTTTTGTATAAAAAAGTTACAAATTCATGTACGTGTATATGATCACAGACACGGCACGGCATGGCGTGTCTGTAAGGATAAAGATATTTTGCATACAGTGCTGTCTGTCTACCCGGTAAGAGACCTGGCGTGATCATATGTATGTACAAATATGTATTGAAATGTCTATTTAAAAACGTATTTAAACTTTTTCTTCGATACAGGGTTTCCGTTTAAAATGTCAATACTATGAAATTAATGTTTAAACCCATTGAAGAAGCTATATTCTCGTAAATCGCCCAATAACAGTTCATTGACCTCAAGCCCAAAATATCAAAGCGTGTAATGTTGTCATGATCTAACCAAACAAAATTGAACTTCAGTGTAACGACCAAAATCCCTGATCCCATTCTGTAATCCCAAAACTACCGTTTTTGCAAACAGACCCACAACTGTGCCCACTCTTATATCCGTCAATGGGCACTTCATAAATATGCGAAGCCCTAGCCCTCTGATTGGACTTAAATAATAAATTCAATTTGCTCGGGCGCCCATCAAATATTTTCCTTGATAACGTTTCTATATTTGGACGGGTGGATCCTGGAAATAATGGTGTTATTTAGAGTCTTGCAATATGCTAAGATAGTAGGCTGCCGGCATTAACAAGTCAGGAGATGGCTGCGCTCGGGTGCGGATTCGGGTGGTATGCAGTCGATTCACGTCTGTAAATTAAACGAGTTTTTTTTGCTTTCCAGCACACTTCTAATACCAAAATGTTCTTGAACCGTCACAAATGTAAGACAGAATAATATTAAATCTACAAATCACTTTTATCGATGAAAGAAAATACTTAACGATTGAAAAACCAATTTGTGAATTGTAAGATGCAAGATACTTAAACTATCTATGTATAATATGTATGTATCTTCTTATAAAGGATGATGTAATATTTTATGGGGTAAGTGATAAATAATCAATAATGAATTTCACGTTAAAGCCACATGTTAGTTGTTATTAAACCTTTATCAAACGTAAACGTATCAACTTATCAAATAATACGGAAACAGATTAATACGCAATCTATCAAAAAGTATCTGATATACCTACATTTTAAAATTGAAAAATATGTTTATAGAAAAAAGGTCGTACGCCTCTCCATGGATCCGAGAACAATTTTTACGACATCGCTCAGGCCCGCTAGTGGGCCTCTTACAATTTCGCGCGGGCCTTCTGGCGCGTGTTAAAAACACAATGAATAATTATTGGCGCGCGTTCGCCTTTGTTTTTTTTCACATTTGCGGCTCACGATAAGACGGTCGCATGTTTTTAAAACTTCCAACATTTTACTATTTAATTACTTCATACAACGAGGATGGAAAATATTTTCAAGATGTAAAGAATCTTAGTAGGTACATAGAAATGAAAAAGACTGTGGACTACAGTCCACATTATAAAAATAACACTTACGACTAACTGCGGGAGGTGTGCTTGACTGTTTATTTGCTTAAATGTAAACTGTATGTACTGTGGTATTGTATGCCTTATTTAGTTACAACAGACGGCGAATTATCTACAAAATATTAACCTCAGGAGCATGGGAACACATGTAGTTTGCCACTAACGACGATATATTAAGCCTTCCTTAGGTTTGAGTAGTCTTTGATGAGTTCAAGCCTAAACTTTGTATAATAGCTACTATAGAAAATATGAATATTGATAGTCTAGTGTCTTAGAATTCAGCCTCCGATACCAGGGGTCAAGCATTCAAATTCTGACGGGCACCTGTTTACGTAAAATTGCATTTTAATATTAAATATTTAAGATTAAAAAGCATTAATACTGTAACGGCAAAGGAATACATTGTGACGAGACATACCATACCTTAGTTCTCTGTAATTTTATCTAAAGCATATGAAGGATGTCTATCTATACTTGATCAGTGTAGCAGGCCATGGCCATTCTAAGAGGAAATTCGTGTCTGAAACTAGAACGATAAAAATTTCTATCATGAATCAAAATATTCACTATAACTCTAAAATAATATTTGTAAAAAATTCCACCCTTTTTAATTCCTAACTTTGTTTATCAGCTATTTAACATAACATGAATGAAATGTTCAATTAAAACAACAAATTAACACTTAATTTAATCCCAAATAATACATCATAAACAATCTCGAGCAGATTGTTGTTGAATCGTTGTATCATTGAAAAAAAAAATTCAAAAAATCCCCTCACACTTATGTATGAAACATGTTACGAACATATCAAAATTTTATCCGGAAAATGACAATGTGATTATCTATGAAATAAATTAATTACTGCAGACATCAGTACACTATCAGGTTGTCATATCCAAATCAATCAGCCGCACTAATAGTTATCACAATAGTAGGTATTGCGGACACCTGTACGTGAAGCGTATCTTCATAAAGCACGTTAATTATCGTTATCGACAACAGTCGATAGCAGTGCAGTGGTTCTCGAATTAGATATAAAACATAAGTTGCTACACGGATCTTAGGATTAGTGTAACTTTACTCTGCAGATAAGGTTAATCGCATTGCACTGTTAACTAAAGTCTCCTCTCGCTTAGTAATAATCGCAATTCACCAGTTATTATACGTGGAATGGAAATAGAAGTGAAAGTGGAAGCATGTTATAAGGTTTGAGTCTATTGCCATAGACCGGGCACAAATCCAGACTGCGTGCTGCTATTGACAATTTCAAGTTATGTACACCCAATAATAATTTGTACGACCCGGTGTTCGAACCTAAGGCCTGTTTTTCAGTAGTCAGACTTGCAGTCAATAGACATTGGATGCATTCTTTAAAACCAAATAATGATAGATATTCACGTCACTGAAACCTGCACCATCGTTAAGCCCGTTCTGTTTTACGGATAATAAGCAAATGATCATGTAATCCACGCGAAGATTATGAGGGAAATTATTATGCAGGTTGTCCAAAATGTGCTGGAAGACTTACGAAGTCTTCTAACCTTTACTTGCCTAGTGTAACGGACTGTGTAATGCATTATTTCTCCTTATTCTCAAAGAAGGTTGGCAACCAACAACGTAATAAATCCTCAATGATGATGATGAGGCAGATATATGAAGTAATGAATCTTTACTATGGTTGGTCTTCAGACATCACCATGCTCACGTGACCCACATATAGAGGAACTTTAACATTAGAAAGATGTGTGTGTACTGTGTGTGACGGCCGGCTAACAGCCGCTGGAATCTCCCATCCTGCTAGTTTCATTCATGAAAAAAAAGTTTCGTTGTAAAGAAGCACATACAAGGCAACGCGCCACTCAGTTATGTGCTTTATAGCAATATATGCACGGATGCATATAGCATAAACTGCGATTTGTCAAATTTCTAGAAAATCTGAATTCCCGCTGTAAAAGAAATTAGAATAGCTGTTATTTTATTACAAGGTTGCAAGCTGTTAAATATTATGTATTAACCCACAATAACTGTTATCGTAAATAATTAGTAGGTTGCTTGAGAAGTTGTTGCTTCCACAAACATCAAAATTCACACCCCAAATATAAATACAAAATATTTGAACTAATGGACAAATATATACATATCTAACATATCCTTTTTACTGAATAAAGTTCGTTCACCACTAATAATATATCATACAAACTTACATGCGACATGGTAACTGCCGAAACTTCAAAAATCGCCAAAGCACTGCTATAAATCGCATTAACACAACTTTCATCATCCACTATGACAGCATTCTCAAGTTGCATCCAGCCCTGCAAAAAGGGCACAACAGGAAATGGCCGTAAATCAATAACGCTAGACGAAATAAAACTTACGAAACAAAACAAAAAATACGCTTGTATAGCTGTACAAAATTCGC
This sequence comes from Jemadia pseudognetus, assembly GCA_018244755.1. Classification (NCBI taxonomy): domain Eukaryota; kingdom Metazoa; phylum Arthropoda; class Insecta; order Lepidoptera; family Hesperiidae; genus Jemadia; species Jemadia pseudognetus. Next base: position 10,333 of record DWTO01002280.1, read on the forward strand.
AAAAAGAATTACAAGCAATAACATGCAGTAGTGTTGCTATTAACAGAGATAAACGAGATCTTTTTGGGTAGTATTTCGCTCTTATTTCAACGGGATAAGGTGTTTGTATTTCGCAAATGTATGTTGGTTAGTAATTTAGTCCCTATCGGCCGTCGAGCTGATTAATGTCGCCAGTAAATCAGCGGATTACGACAATGCGAGAAATGACGAGTCGCGGCCGGATCGCGAACGCTTTGACGTCCAAGACGGGGAACGAATGAGTGAGCGATGAGCGATTATTATTAACGGTTTGAGCAAATAAAATTAATTCAACGGTACCTTATTAATTACCGGCTTAACTTGGATATGAAAATAACGTATATTTTATATAATTCAAGTTCTCGGGGTTTAATGACAAATAACGGAGTGCCTATTATGTAATATGGAATATGTTCTCTCTCTTATTTGTTAAAAATGAAGGTGTTAATAGAAATTATAAAAACTTTGATAAAAACGAAAGTATTTATATAAATTTAAAACAATTTCGAAATTCAACATTTATTATATTTCTGATAAAAAACTGTTCAAACTGCGGCAATTCGCTTAAAATTATTTCGCCAGATTTACTTAATACCAAACATAATCTAGGCGTACTAAGTGGGGAAGTTCAAAAAAATAGAAATTAAAACAAATTTGTTAAACATATTTTATGTACTAATTTAGTAATTCGTATGTAGCATAATTAGGTAAATAATGTTAAATTCGTTGTCTTAATATCGCTTACGTCCATACCTTAAGCCAAGATTCTCGTCGTATCGAATTATTGAGTAAACACACTGTAATCGATCTTTATGTACGGAATGCACTGGGGTACGAAGAAATAGTGTCCAGTTTCTACCCCATAACGATTGCACCAATAGTCCTGTGCTATTTGTAAGGGATGAAAAATTACACGTCTGTGAGCCCATTTCGAATAAAAAGGCGATATAGTTTAGAAAAGTTACGCATTATGGAGTGTGAAATCAGAAATGCAAAAGATAGGGACTGCTCTGTGAATAACTTTATCAATAATAATAAACATATATTCATTTCTTTATTTATTTACTATACCATACACCAATTTCAATACATTATCGAGTACATGAGTATATTTGTCGATATAATTTTCGTAAATAATATTTACATTAAGTGTAGATAAAACTTAAAAGCTGAGTTTAACTTGACAATAGTTCGAAAATAGAATAGAAAATAGAAGAATAGAATAGAAAATAGAAGTAGGTACAAAAAAAGGAATGTCAGACGTTGTCTGTGAACTAGCCGCATGCGTCACATCGCCACTGACAATTTGATTTATACAGTGGGGAGCGAGTTCACGTTTTGTCAGATATTTCACGTGTTTCGCTACATTTCGTCAAACAAGAGTGTAGCATTACCGATAAAATAATAAGAACATGTACGTAATGTACATATATCACGACTGCAATCGCCGAAGAGGTAGGTAGAGGAGTGTAGTACGATGTCATGTTTCACCAATTATGTTTACGATCCGCATTGGAATAGGTGATAGGTGGTAAGCCTATTGCCATCCACCGGCACAAATCCAAACTCCGAGCCACTACTAGAAATTTTAAATAGAAATTCTCCTTTGAAAATTGACTTTTATCTATATTACAAACTATTTCACAATGCACCGTATGGCCTTTAAATAAACGCATTTCATTAGTTGTAGTCATGAAATTACTGATTTAAATTAAATATAGTTTAACTCTCATAACTTACCCCGAAATGAATTGCTATTATTATTTTCGTCACAATAAAATAACTATGTCAACTGTAAACTGAAAGACATACACATTACTGAAAGCTCTCGGACGAACAAATTGATTTATGTAGTGGAGAGCGACTTCGCGATCAACCGGACCTTCCACGTGTTCCGGAACATTTTATCAGACGGTACGATTGTCCGTTGGACGATTAGTTTCAATTGGACCGATAAGCCAACGTTATGATAAAAGTACAATACATGTACATTCGCTACAGGCGTGTTCCATTCAACTCGTACAAATTAAAATTAATGTATATTCGTCCGGTATTTGAGACACATGTATACACTACAAGCTGCGATGTTCATTTAACATCAAATGGACACACCCCTTGACACAAAAACACTGTACTTACATACTAGCACATTTATCTATTTTATGACCATTATTATTTATGTATCTATATCTTAAAATGATTACGTGCCACTTATAAAACTCATGTACCATATATTAATTTGCTTATTAATATGAGCTTCACATTTGAAATTTTATTACGTATAAGTTCTTTTCAACTGTAAACTAGCCATCAATTAGTATTATTATTTTATCATTACGCCAATGGTCTTACAGGGTAAGCAGAGAGAAGCGAGTGCTAAATATCTCTGTCCTTACAGAGCCCACATACTTTTCTTCATTCATCGCTCTGACCACATGCCCGCGCTGGTTTAATTATATTGTCTTAAAGGATTTGCACGTTGAAATAACAGTAGGCTGATAACTTGGATCTCAAAACTGATGACCACTGCGGCAGACGAGTTTTGGAGTAGACACTGCGAAACGGCACACGTAATGTTAACCATTCTCCGACCCCTGGGTCGGTGAGTTTAAGAAGACAGCTGGTAACGGCAGTGTGAGATTACCAAAGGACTTTGTGTTGTAGGACACTTCGTAAGTAACCTATGTCCAGCAGTGGAACATAAGAGACTGAGGTGAAGAGGTGATCATGATTGCTTTATTTTCCCTGTTATTTTAACTGTACGAAATGACAATAATTTAAGTACCTATTAGTAGAAAATCTAAGTCAGAAAACACTAATAATGACGGAATTTAAAACCAAGACCTCTAGATTGGCAGTCACGCTTGCAACCGGCAAGGCTAACGAGGCAGTCTCATCATTTCAGTTCCAAATTTTTCATGAAATATTGAATTTTGTAAATAAAGCATTGCGTGAGTACATAAATTTAATACGTGGACTGACAATGCTTATGTTACACTTTTATCGATCAGTTTAACGACGCACTCAAGTACAACCACGCACAAAAGTGATTTACACATGTGTACAGTCTCGTTCAACATTTGACACTTCAAAGTTTTACGATTTAATATGTGGTAGGAATAAATAAATTTTATTACTTTTGATCCAATAGGGACATTTGGTACAATCGTTTTATGTTTTCCTCTCACAGGTACGTCACCAATGGCATATGTGAGTCAGACATAAAAAAGATAGATAATGTCCGTAACAGATCTCTTCTTTAAACTGTGACACCATTCGACGAAGCCGTCGTTAAAATAAGTAATGTGTTTTAATGTTTGAAAGTAATATGATCGAACTATTTAAGTTGTGATGTCCGTTATCTGTTTTATTTTTTCATTTTGTTATCTGTTCTTTTCTGGTTAATATTAATTTTGAATATATTTACATTTGTACTTAAATAAATATTGACGTACAAATTCAGTATTACTAGAATTCGCCAATTACTTCTAATATGTGTGTAATCTTGTCAAACCTAATTTTGATTCTGAGCCGGAAACAAAGGAACGATTTTTATTTAAAACTGTTTGACGTTTGTATGATCGTAGCTTACATTGTACGTAATAACTAGTATATTTTATAAAACGTGAACAAACTATAACAAGTCATTATACAGATATTATTCTAAGAACAGATTCGGTTTCTTTAGTACGTTAGGGTGAAATGATCACAATTAACACCGTAGTGTGCGTGAACTTGATATTTGTGGTAATAGGAACATTATTATGAATTTAGCCCGATGACTCACGTTTGTTTTTTCAGGCTGGTCCGAGTAGACTAACTGCTTTCACCGGAGGTCGCCGCGACCTCGCTGCAATCGGTGGGAGCTCATGAAGAAGGACCTCGTATAGGTCCGAAACTAGTCGGGCCACCCCGAAAAAAATAAACTTGAGCCAAACCG
>DWTO01002281.1:0-14290 GCA_018244755.1 Jemadia pseudognetus
GCATGTAATCCCCGAAGATATAGGCAGAGGAGTGTAGTATACTCCTACGTATCACCAGTTACATTTACGACCTACTATGGAATACGCGGTGAGCCTATACACCGGGCACAAATCCAGACTCCGAACTAGTAATAGGAAATTTTAGTTTTAAAGCTACATAACGTTTTCAAAAAAATATTTCCATAGAATCAAAATATTTTTGCCTTTTACTATAACGGCCTCAATTCACTAAATTTATTCGAATACTTCCCGATATAATACTTCCCGATGAGAAGCTCTTTTCCATAACTTTGCAAGAGCCTAGTTATTTAAGTACAAAACGCCGATAATTTATTAAGAGACAAATTAGATTTAGCATTAAATTACTTTAAATTCATTACACGAACAAAAATACACTTAAAACAATAGGTAGCAGCAGCCACGCAACAATAACTAATCAAGTTTTTAAAAACTCATCATTTATATCACGAATAGAATTTACATGAGCTTATTTTAATAGCAGACATCAGACCAGGAAATAACTTAAAATATTTATTCATATGCATCTAGTTTGCGATAACAATGACTGTCAGTCTGTTGGGTTCATATATATTCATATTAAAATATTACAAGCGAATAAGTGATATGTCAATTTAAATATGCTGTTGCTGATTTTGTTGGATAGTTCTTTACGTTCCGTTCAGCTCTAAAAATTGCGATGACCGTATATAATGATAAATTTGAACAGCAGACCATCCAAATTTAATAGCGGACAACACAGCTGTATCGTGTATCGCACATACATACAGAGAGATATAGGTATGTTTGTGTGTGTGTGTGTGTGTGTAGTCGAGCCATCGTCAATACGCGTGTTCGGCGTCTGAGTTTCGCGATTATTGTGGAGCCGCGATCAACGAAGCAATCGGGGCCACTTGTGCTAATGAAACATTTCAATTGAATTGGGGACATTAATTCAGCGGGCGATACGCTACTGTTTACATTGATGCTGAATAAAAATAGGCGACCGCTATGCAAGTGGAAAAATACTGAGGTATGAACAAGCCGAGCACACCACGCGACCCGAGCACCACGACTTAAACTATGAGTATGCAGCTTACTGAACTCACGACCCAATGTTAATGAGAATTCCTGCTCTCGAAACTGATCAGCACCGTGAATACATTATACGACGCGGCACATTAAACATTCTAAGCCTTTTTATATCTACCGACACTAGCAATAAAAACATTACTAACCCTTACCAGGTAAGAATGAACCGAAGATGAACAAAAAACGTTAAGCAAATCTGCACCTACAAGACATTGGAATGAGAATCTATTTAAACCTAAGAGAACCTTGTGAATTTTAGATTATTTAAGTGAATTATTTTGAAATGTGATATGTATTACATACCTACTACAAGTTTAAGCGAATTGAGTAAATGAACTCGGCGCCAAGGCCGCTATCAACAAAAACTCGATGAATTTAATCAATGTTTAACACAACTCGCCCGGATTTTGTCCAAACTGAGGTCACATTTGGATGTTTTTATTGAAGATCAAAAATTACGTTGCCGTGATTAAACCGGCCGATTAGAAACGAAATTAATACCAAACATTGTAACGAAAAAGCGCCGCGGGTCCCAAATGGAATATTGTGCACACGAAATGAATCATAAAATGAAGAAAACAAATAAAAAAACAGAATTCAATTAGTACTTACATGTAAAGAAATGTTAAATTTATTAAGACATTAAAATAACAAGTGGTAGTTTTTAAAAGTACTACCCGTACTCGATTACTTAAAACCTAGGGTAGGGCCGTGCAGTTTTGTATTATTTATAAGATATGTATAGCTTTTCAACATATTTTTGTGTAGTACTACTCAACGGTTTTCTGGTATGTACATATGATTATTATTATATATACGACACAGCACACACAAAGCATGAGTAGTGATAGCCTAGGAGTTTGAAATGCGACCTTTCACTCCGGGAGCCCGGGATCAAATCCTGGCGCGCACCTCTTTACAAACTGTGCGCGTTAAGATTTAAAATATCACTTGTTATATCGGCGAAGGAAAACATCTTGAGGAAACCGGCACACCTTAGAGTTCTCTAAAAAAATCTGCTCTAAGGCATATGAAGCTTGCCAACCCGCACATGGCCAGCGTGGCGGACTATGGCCTTAACCTTGTCATGTTGAGAGACACCCACCCGTGTCCAGCAGTGGTATGATACAAGAGTCGGACAAAAAATAGGACACTAACACCCGGTGTTGCATGGGACAACTGGAGACAAGTGGGAATACTACACTCTTCTACCAACCACCTCGAGGAAACGCAGGCGTGATGTTATATTGTATACGAGATGGCCAGTTTTATCAGCGGGTTATCTCTGATGCATTTATAACGACGTGGAATACAACGCCGCCTTGTATTTGTATACATTTACGATATGTACCTATATGTAATTTAAATATGACTTTACAAATAACGAGTTTGCCTTGTAACGATCGAGTGATTAATGAAAATAGCCGTATTCATTATGTTAATAGCCGACTTGTAAGAATAGACAGACGTATTGACATTAACTATTGAAGATTATTGTTGGAATCGGTAGTCAGTAATTACTTCGTAAACATGTAAAGCAATTGGTGCCCACAAGAGAAATAATTAGTTAATTCCATTGCTAACATTTTAGTGTGTATGCGAATCCTACGAAGCTCACTTTATTAATGGATCACTAATTCACTATAATAAAAATTTTTCTACATTTTAATAAATTACATTCGATATGGGGAATAAATTAATAATTATAACATGAGAATAAAATTTGGTACGTCTTTGTAGTGGGATAAGTGAATGTATGATGTTCACATAGAAAAAGTTGAGAGTTCTAACAAAAAATTGGTATCTAATATCGAAGGTTATCATAGGCCATCGAAAAAAGGTGCGAGGTGCATAAGATGTTAAGTTATGAACGTAAAAAGCAAGGACAATGAACGTAAATATGAAGAAATAACCAAAAAAAACTTAATTGCTGTCTGTATTAAAATTATCGTAAACTTTCCGCCCGCATGGTTCTTATTCCACAACTTTTAACGCTTTAAAGCGGTTCCCATCAAGATCCTATTAAAAATTCAATGGTTTGATGGCGATAAAATTAACGCAGTGTTGCTTTATACCTATAGTATCTATATATAGTATAGCTTTTATATTTTGAAATCTCCTTTTGAATCTAATATGAAGCTCTTGCAGAGACCGGATTTTCAAAAACCATCGTAATGTATCTCTTACAACAATATATGTATGATCTACATCGTTTTTATTCAATATTTTCGTAACATAACATAATATTATCACAAACTGCCTGTGTTGTAGTCAAAATATATTATTCCAAGTTTTCGTCAGTTATATTATTTGTTCCATGGAATAACTGGTGAGCCTAATGAATGGCCTGCACACCAGGCTAAAAATATTTTTAGTTTAGAAACACGGAGAAATCACAGATTTATTGCATGTCATACATTATACGAGTATGTATGGAATAGATGAACCACGACTTTGATTAGGAACTATAAAGTAATACGACCGCTACACGTAAATGTCAAACAATCCTCTCATTACACACGCACGGCGCTCGCTGTAACCTTGAAACACATCAAGACAGTTCGCCGGTCAAATATTAATTAATTATATTTATAACTGGTTTGGGCGGTCTCCGCGCGCCTCCGCTGTTGATTTTCCACTCATCTTCGCGAATTCGACCACATTTGGCAGCAAAATTACTTCGTGAGATCGGACGGACAGATATTTCTTTTATTCAATTGCAAAGCTTATTGCAAACAGTGCAATAAAAATTTTGAGTTCCAACGTGACCGTGTTCTTAGGGCGAACGAACAGAACATTCATATGAATTTATAATTATAATACGAATGGGTTTTCTGAAGCAACACATTTTTAAATTGATAATGTGAGGTACTTGCTAATGGGGTGTCAGAAGTCAAGCACATTAGATCTGTAAGAAAAGGAATTATATTTGGCATTTGCTACCCCGTGTATACCCTGTAAGGAATCAGGCGAAATAATATATGATGTTAATCCATTATTATTTGTCTTTATACTATAGTAATTATATGAATAAACGAATTAAGATTAAAGGATTGATACAATTATAAATTGTATATATTTAGGGAAATTTTCAAAAACTTTAATTCTTTAATTCCTTAATATGAATGTTTATTTATTTTTTATGATTTGTCACATCATGGTGGCCGTACTTCGGGACGATTGTTACGCATATAAATTTATTATACCTAATTATATGTATTAGAATTGAAACATTTAAAGAACCTTAGCTATTCTTCCTTTCCCATGCTATTTTGAACATAAAAAACATTAGTGCGGTAGATAGCATACAGAACAGTATTTCCAAATGGATCAATCGATTTATATTTGCATTAGGTATACTGTCATGTTAAAATTGATACAGGATACGCAAGAGCGCTTTCGGATCTACGGTTCGGTAATAGCGTGATGCACGATACGGCAACTCTTGCGCACGAGCGACGGCGGCGATAAAAATATTGGCATTGTCACGCCAATGGCGACTCCGTAATATGTTACAGGGAAAGAGGTACGAACAGGATGTATGACAAAAACGGGCATGGAGATACTGAATAAGAACTTGCTAAGCCGCACTTGGGCAGCGTGGTAGAGTATGGCCTATTGAAACGAGATAAATTTTATAGTGAAGCTCAATATTTACCATACCTGTAAAATGAGACCATTTTTACAACGTACGGATTTAGTCGCGACATGTAAACTGTAACACGAGAACAATCTGCTAATTTAGATTTCATGTACCCTAAACATAGATTTTATAGAGCCTTGCTTGGAATAGCACCGTATTTATTTATCTAAAGATCAACTGTATCATAGAACGATGCGTAATAATGTTTGTTACAGAAGCATGCATTAGATTGTATGGCGTAGTGGCGTAGCGTCGTGATGCACGCGAACAGGACCGCCACGCACGATGCCACGATGATAATATTGCTTTTATCTTCAGTTCGCACGAAATAACGTTACGTTTGGTTCGTAAATGTAACAAGCCATTTTTAAACTATTCAATATATCCGAAGTCGATCTTATTCAATATATATGTATATGTAGAAGGATCACGTCCAATTTACAATTATGTCTTTGTTTGTGAACATTATCACCCTATCCTAGTTCACTGCTGGACACAGGGCTCATTTAACATAGGGAATATTTGCAACAATCTCCGCGTTGTGGATAGCAGAGCACAGCTCCGGGTATGTTCCACTGCCCATGAGCGACCAGGACCATTTGACCTGTGCCTAGGAAGGTTGCGCTATACCGCGATCAGCCGGTCGCCAGATTATAGGTATGTACAATATACGTATAATACATAAAAAGATCGTAATCGCTCACATGTGCCGGTCATGTAATGAAGTCGCTTGTGTGAATGCGTGCAGCTAAAGATGTCACGTAAGTGGAACGCGGGGTAGTTGACAGATAACGGATATAATTGTTATCGTTAACTAATGTCGTTAATCTTAGTCATAATACATTGATAACTTCAATGTTTTTAATAATCCTTGTTATAAAATATTTTATTATTAGAGGTGCTTAGGTTAAATGTCTATGTTTTATCCTGTCCTTGGCTTTGTTAATACCATGCGTCGTTAGTGCTGCGACCAAAGCAAAAGTTAACAAACACAGAGTTCAACCCCCAGAGGTGGCAGGCTTGAAATCTTAACTAATAAGAAATTAAGACAGCTTTGATTCAAACTCGATGGCCTTTAATGTATCACACGAGTAATAAAATGGTACAATAAGTTATATTCGCAGTAGGTGCAACTATTTTTTCCTTGTTTATTATCACTCTGATGAGTGTGTCGCGGCGCAAAGGGCACTAGCAGGCGATTCTATTCATACACTCTATTAATATTTATAAAAACAATACACGCCACTTTGTGTCATTTCAATAACAAATTGACCTTATATTGTCTGTAAATAGTACCATGTAGATTTAATTGGTTTTATTGCTTTAGCTTCCGCTAACGTTCTGAGTTGAAATCGTTGAAACTCATTTTTTACCTTGATTAGTTTCACCAGAGGTTTGTTTTTCTTTTGATTACTCTTACTATACAGACTTTTTTTGCGCGATTACTGGTTACACTCTGTTCAGGGCGAACTCACTTAACAAAACGCCAATAAACAACTCAAAGTATCAAAATTTCATGCTCCGACACCACACATTTTAATAACACCGTGATGCGTGTGTGATCGATCGCGTGCATATTATCTGAAAACGACATACTTTGGAATATCATGCGATATATTAAACCGCTACGTAAGTTGGGTAACTGCTGTTTGTGGTATATGTGCGCATTTATTGCAGTATGGATCCCGGAAACGCGGCAGTGAAGGTCGGAGAGCGACAAGGCGACCTTGTCAGCAGCGCGTGTGCCACTTTCTCCTCAGCAGCGAGAGCCCACGTGCGTTACGTAGTCCGAAACAATGCTCCGCTCTACAAACTGTCAGAGCAGGGCTGTCAGGCAGACAACACGACGCTGTGTGCTCTTCGTAACGTTGTAGCTCAATGTCAACACGCAGCTGAAGTCCTGGTGCGATCTACATTACAACATAACTTCCAAATAATAGTTCTTGTTCTATCACTTCGTTTATGAAGAAAGCTTTAAAATTTTTCATGGACGGAGACGTGTCCAGTACACCATAATTAGAATTACAAATTAATTAATATTTTGTTCGGTTCGTAACTAATTGGTTGCAGATTTCGTAATTAGAAAAAAAACCAGCTAATTTTCGAGCTAATTTACAATTTTTCTTCATATTGACAGCTCCTCACAGCCCTACAAGCAACAAAGACCGACGCACCCTTCGGAACAGCTGGCGTGTCATAATCACCGAAAATTACTCCGTCTCGAAGCATGAGTAAGAGGACAATTTAGATAAGACAGATACAGCAGGCGCGTCGCCTAAGCATTGTTTACGTAAAAGCCTTGGTTTCGGACCGTGATCAGCTTATTGTTATTCCGTGTCGTAACAATGATATTTTACGCAACTTACGTGTCGCTTATTGTCTTTTTTTTGCATATTTATCTTAACATATAAACTAATATTCTCGTTTCGCACGGACCGTTCGTTCCGGCTGACGGATTACACACATTCGGTTGTGCTGTGATGGCCGTTTCCGAAACCACTTGATTAGTGTTTTGATGCAACGCAGACGTTTCAGTTTCGTTGCTATTTGCAGCGTTCAGCGCGATGTGGTATGAATTTTGATTCAATGCAAATGCAATCAAAGTAGACTTATGACTTACAAGGCAATAATGTTTATATTGAAAATCTTTATTCATCAATCATATGTTTGAATGAAACGAAAAGGAAGCAAACACATATTTATAATTCCTAAAACAATAACTACGGCTATGTAACTGTAACTTATATATACCTAAATAAATAAATATATCAAAAACTAACAATGACCACATAGTGTGGTCACATAGCCAGAGGCTTGCTAATTCAAATTTAACCATCACTTTAGGTGAACTGTTCAAGATTCGATGCGGCTTTGAAATAAAATTTTGCATAAAAAATATGTCATAATGAGGGAAATCGAAGGTTGTGCTTTGGTATGCGGCTCAGCTGCAAGAGGTGCAAGCTGGCTAGATAGTTACAGTAGGTGTCGTTGGCAATATTGGCAACCGGCTTGTGCAACGCCTCTACGAGTTGCTGAAATACTGGACAGCACCGTTGACCACCCACGCCACACGCAATCGCCATAGCGGATAGTCCTTATACTGTGCATTTCTATTTTATAATACTATCGTCACGCCAGGTCGCTAACAGGATAAGCAGAGAATAGAAGTACAAGATGTCCTTCCTATATGTATATCCTCACTCTTCAGATACTCGCAAGCCGGTTTAGGCGAGTTTAAATTAGATTATTTTAATACGCCTACTCTTGACAAAGTAATTAAGCCTCGGACGTATGTCACTGTATACTTCAATTCAATTCGTACAAAATTTGCCAGTTTGTAATTAAGAAATAATGAAGTAAGTAAGAATTAAGTAAATTTAATTCCTTAAGTAGGTAAGAAATTTTACTTTTAGGTTCCAGTTAAAGTACACCTGACTTTCGGCAAAAGTAAAAGTCACTTTGCTTACCGTAGTCGAACAAGAGGGTGACGTAAATCTTACCTGCAACAAAGCAAGGAAATACATCAATAAAACTGTCACTATTGTAATACGCGTGCACTTACATACGTTTATTTAAAGCCATATAATGAGGAAGCGTTAAGTCAGCGTAGGATGATAGAGGCCAGTTAACGAGCGAGTTAAAAAAATAAGCGGGATATTAAAAGTAGTTAATTGTTGGTAGGTACGTGCGCGTCTGAGCGAGTCGTGAACTTTGCCGTGACGACTGCCTGCGGGTAGCTCGATGCGTAGGAACATCGCGGCACATCACGGCGTTCGGGCGCAGCGTACACACGATATTAAAACTTATTACGATAATTCTAGTGCACAAATCACATTGAATATTTAAAAATTCTATCAGAATATTTGGGTGCTTGATGTCGGTATAAGACTTTACTTTTAAAACTTACATTTCAATGTAATAATAAAAACGAAGGACTGTTTATCGATCGTTCCTAAATACACTATTTAATGATTCACGTAGTACATTAGCAAACAAGAAAATATAATAAAACAACAATTTAAGTGTCGTCAATAAAAAGTGTTATAAATATAGAAACGAGTCGAAGTTGGTTTTTGTCGAAGTGCGTCAAATTAGCTGTAAGGTGAGATACTTTATGAGGTACAATTTATTATTGTTGTCGTGCCAATAAAAGGAATGCACAATTGTATATTTTGTCGGTGGTCGTCGTAAGGCGAGTAGGCGTGCGAGCGAGTGGCTGACCTTCGCAGACGGAGGCGAATGGGCCCATCAACAAATACTCTACGTATTTAATAAGCAGCTTTAATTACAACAAGTTTTGCCCCTCTGTCCTGCTTTTGAATTCTCGTTGTACGTTCATGACACAGTACGAGGACACTGCTAGTTGATTTTAACCTTTGATTCGATTGCAACGAACTTTGATGTATCTAGTTAATAGCTCATAATGAACGTATTCATTTACTTGAAAATATTAATATTGAAATGTGGGAGTGTTCTGCGTTCCTCTGCCTACCTCTTCGAGGATAACAGCCATGAAGATACGTTTATTATTATTATTATTCATATCAATCCGCTGTATTCCCTTAACGTGGGGTGAATAGCCCGTCTTATCAAATTATACGAGACCGATTTTCGATGTTTTTGTATTTTGAAGACTCAAAGCCAGCGTTATAATGTCCCAAAGGAAGCAATCCGCATCATACAATGTGTGGAACACATTGTGCGAAAATGCCATCTTCGCCGGCCGGCCGCTCGGCGTCTTCCTTCGCTAATTACTTGTTATTATGTCTCCAGTACAACAGATGTGCCACATCCGTTCATAACGGCTTTGCAGTTTCGTTTTTCATCTTACATTACTAACCATAAAACTGGATTATTGTAAGCGGATACACTGATTACTATGTCATAACTCTTGTTATACATACTATGTACATGGCTAAAAGAACATGTCAAAAAACGTGGATGTTATCGCGGAAACGCAGTGATCTGGACTAACGAGACGCGCCATGCTCTCGTCTTCAAAAACAAATGATTTGTAGCAGTTGCGCCAAAGCGAAATGCCAATGACATAACAACAATTACAAAATAAGAAATCGAGAGCTCAGAATCATTGATTAGGCAAGACTTAAGGGAGATATATTTTGAATACAAAGACGGAGCGCGGCGCGCCGGTGGAAGAAAAGATGCCTCCGTACATTCGAAGCGAATAGATTATCCAGCTGATAGGGAGCGGGTTTATTAAAAAATAGTATACAGGCAGGCGCGCAACATTAGGATCGGTTTCACTTTCGTCGACAGCGCACACGGGCGAGCGCAGCGCGCGGTTGCACCAGCCTTCATTGTGCGCACCACTCCAATATAGCGGCCGCGCAATATTGTCAGTACGTATTAGTAGGTATGTAGATTTGTACCTTAAAGCAGTCACACCGCGCTCAGCAGCGGGCACGAGCTTTGTTACCTCGCTCGGAGGTTATGTACATGCAATACGTTGAACCACTGTACGATAATTGTTGATTTAAATATAATACGAGTATACGTAATTATGATATACGGTTCAATATTGGTGATAAGTATTTTGTACAATACAGCGCAGTGAGAGCATATAATTATATTAAAAGTGCAAATGTGATTACAGTGTATGTTATACATCTTAATGTACAATACATATAAAATGTTTACAAGATAAATATATGTATATATGCGACTGTAAAAAAAACAAGAGCCGCAACGAAATTCTTTATAAAAAACAAGTGCTATAAAACGTGAGCTAGAGGAGATATTACCACGAGGCGAGTCCCGCTCAGATAACTTTTGACCGAACTGTATATTAGTTTCGGATAAGTTATCAATACGTGCGTCATAGTATCATCATTTTTGTGGTCGGAACAGAGTCATTGTACCAGTTTTTTTTTTCCAATTGAAGGAAGACAGATACCACCACGTTTCAGAACGTCGTGTGTAACGTGTTAGATTCTTTATCGCGTTCGTTTTCCGTGGGTATCGGGCGCCGAGCATCGGAGCATAACCTTTCGCGTCATGCCATAGACCACCCCACTTGTCACGGTGCCGGCTCCTCACACACCACGAATCATCGACATTATAGAACGCTTCCACATGCAACGTTCATAACGTAAATCGGATTTTTTGCTCCTTGAAGCTATTTAAACGTGAGCAACAATATATTAAGCTCGCCTTAGTTAGCTAAGCTAACCTTTAAAACTCATCGACGATTCAACGACTGCGGTATAAATAATGGAAGCTATAACGGTTATGAACGTAGGCAGCGAACACATAACTGGCGTGAACACTTTTGTTTCATAGGTGTCTGGTCGCGTACTGCAAGTACATACGTAGGTGAAACATGCGCTAAGTGCACGCGGCCTGAACACCATCCGTGTGCAGCGATGCATACAATACAACTACGATTTGATAATACGTGATGTAACTGGTCGTGTGTTACACGCCGAATGCTATCAAGGCAACGTCTACTGCTTAACTTTAACTTGTTAATAAATATTTTTCCAATTAATTGAAGCTAGCAAACAAGTAGATGACCGCCGTGATGGTAATTGGTCACCACCGCCTAAGTTCTAT
The DNA here is from genome assembly GCA_018244755.1 of Jemadia pseudognetus. Taxonomy (NCBI): domain Eukaryota; kingdom Metazoa; phylum Arthropoda; class Insecta; order Lepidoptera; family Hesperiidae; genus Jemadia; species Jemadia pseudognetus. Next base: position 11,306 of record DWTO01002281.1, read on the forward strand.
GCTAGAGAAGTTTTTTCATACCTTTCTTGACCAACCTCATATTATAGTGCTACATACAATCTACATACTCGTATGTTGTTAGTTAACCAAAGACCATGCGATCACTTTACTAAGTTCTCGAGCCGGTACGAGCAAGATCCTTAAGGCAAGTTCACACTGTCCGAAGGTGTGGGCACTTTCAGCGAGCGAACACAAATCGGTCACGATGGACGAAACGTCCGATCGCTGTGACACGTGTTACGTAAAGGCGCTGCGACACTGACCTACAGGTGGCTGTGCGTTCGCGCGCGCCACTTTCCTTTCATTATTGACACACTGTCTAAAAACGGATGATGGCTATCGCGAGCACGTGGCCGCTGATCCGATTGACTGTCGAGCGTGACGATTGGTTAACGTAATACAAGCGAAACACATACGGATCTACTTGGATCATAGATTAATATGAATCTACTTGGATCAACCTTTCACAACACTATACAAGTCTCTACTCAGTGTTATAAAAAGCCAGGGGATATAAATTATTGGGCCTAATAGTTTTGTCAATTGTAACTAGGTATCATTAACAGGTATAGGGAAATCTGTGCCTAGGCTACGAAATATGATATCACCAATTCAATTTAAGGTGACGCAGGTAATCAGAAATGCGGTTTAGCACAAATGTTGGCCAAGTGGCAATGGCGAACAATTTGATAAACATTATGTTATTTATTACGTCCAATTAATTGACGGCTACCCCGGTACCTCGACGAGATAAAAATAACAGCAGCGACTTGAGTGCGTTGTATGTTGGTTGTAGTTGTTGTAGAAGTTAATAATCATGTAATTCGAAATAGTTTATCGTACAAGTAGTAGTAGTGCTTCGATGTGTGTTAATTATTTGTTCGTGATAAATGTGTTTACCTCGTTATGAGTGGTTAAAAACAAACGGTAATCGGTGTTTGTAACATAATGCATTACGCGTACCAGGCGCTGATAATACATATTTGAATGTCATTTCACCGGAGTTGAGACATTGAAATTTTATTAAATGTCTGTCACATTGAAGACAACTTTTGTTGATCTACATTTAAAGTTAATTACCACAAGGATGACGAAGTAAGGTCAGTAGAATCGGAATGCATAATTATGCATTAGTTTACAATACAATGCATTGGGTCAGAATGACACACGCGGTAGAGTGGGTCGGCTGCCCAATTGCGTGGCGTATTATTATGTTCAAATTCCGAACAGGGGTGACACCCTACTGACACCTGACCGATTCAAGAAGGGCACACTTGTATAAATTAGCCACTTACATAAGTTTATTAATGGGGGGGAAATCCTTACCTTGTTTTTGCGTCGTGTCTGGTCATCGAGCAGATATATGTTAAATAAAACTGGAAAAAAATAATTACTTGTATAATAGCACAATAGTGTACTTGGAAAATACTCAATTACGTGATCTTCTACAAGCTTTATCTTCTCGTTCGTTATTATGGGGAGAAAAATGGGGGTAGTGTGTACAATTTCAAAATAGGGAAATCGAATCAAAAGCTTAGCACGCGTGCGATACGCCATTAAAGAGTGGTGGACTCATTGAAATACATATAGTGGAAAAAAACGGAAGTGTACCGGCCGCCACAAGCCGTGTATACAACGATAATGTACAGAAATAGCAGCACGTACAGACAAGCGGCGAATTAGGATGTAAACTGACAGCTTAATGTGGTTCCGCTAAAAGTGAAAGAGTTCGAAAGTTCGCTTCCTGCAGCGCGGCCATATAAGATATCGCGGCACGCGCGGATTATAATCGCTATAATGGTTTTACGTTTGTGCAACGCGCTTATGCACACTGCAGGCGTGCGACACACGCGCAACGCGACCGGGATATGGTGACCGCGCTGGAGCCTCTTAAATCAACGTAAGTAAAAGTACCTACACTTAATGTAAAACACGAGCTTGGATAATAATGCTTGCACACACTGCTCGGATAATGTTTCGTCTAATGAATTGTCCCATTTATTCACAAAAAATTATATAGAAATGTTTTTATTTGGCTCTAAATGAAATGTTAACTGCTTTGAATTCGTACAAAGCGGAACGTCAATCGTAAGAGAAATAAGATTGTCAGCTAAGTTTCCCTCGGCGACCGTGAAATGAGAAAACTGGTTGTTGGCAAGCTTTAAGTGGCATGTACTTAAGGTAAATCGATTTTTAAAAAATCAATAACCGGGCAGCAGTTGTGAAACGGCGCCAGCGCCGGTGCGGGGCCGGCGCCGCGACAGCTCCTCTCCGCTCGGCCGCGTCATTACGAAACAAGAAAAGAAAGTTAACAGCGTTCTGGCTGAGAGAATGTAGCTCTGCGCGCCGCCAGCGCCGCCAGCGCCGTCAGCGCCGCATCCCGGCCGCCCTACGACCCGCTCCGCTCGTAACGCAACCACCCTTTTATGTCTACTTGCAGTTTTGTTCGCTTCACGACTATTGAGACACACTACACCAGCATCACGATAACTTTAAAAGTTATAAAATTAATCATTGAATGCTGTAGGATAATTGCGAGGTTTTGGTGTATAGAAATATGTATTACAGATTAAACTTTTTATATATTAGCTAGCTATAAAAAATATGATAATATGGATAAAAACGGGACAAAAACGGCACACATACTTAATTTACAAGACAAATACCTAATTATTACCAAGAAATACTTGTATGTTAGCGTCGTTCAGTACGACATGTTTCGAAGTATAAGTTTGTGCAAAAAGTTCTGACATTTGCTGTTTATACAAAAAAAGGTCGGTGAGCCCGCGGTGACGTAACACAGGACGTAGTAAGTTAACCGTCTGTAGGAAAGAAACATTATTAAATAAATACCATCATAATTATAGTTGTACCTAAGTGTGTTCGTTACACATCCATCCTGCCCCTTATGAAATTAGTCGTATAAAACAAAGTGAAACGTTAAAATTGAACTGTTTAAATGCGGGTATCTTGATAAAACTCGCA
>DWTO01002282.1:0-14281 GCA_018244755.1 Jemadia pseudognetus
AGCTCAGTGGCGTGCTATTGGAGAGGCCTATGTCCAGCAGTGGACGGGAATAGGCTGATTATGATGATGATGATGATTAAAACTGACTAATACAGATAAGATGCCGGCTGACGGGTGATTCAGAAATCTCCAAACTTCCAAAGTGATGAATTATCATTTGTATGATAAATAGTGAAATATATAAAATGAGTTTTGTACGAAGACATACATTGACATATTTTATATGTTGGCTGACTTTGAATTTTATTTCTCCGCGTTTAATGGACATCCACATCGGTAGAGGTTGCATTTTATCTCAAATCTTAATCCAGAAGTAGCATGTTAAATCTGTTAAAATAATAATTGTTTTCGCTAGGTTTTCTCTACCTATCCAATTAGGAATCCGACGTGATCATTTAATAACATATCAAATATATAATTAGCAAAATGATAACGGATAAGATCTAAATAATTACCGCGGTGTGATTCTGACGTAGTGGTTAAGGCACGTGAATATTTAACGACATATTGTATAACAGTTTTGTTAAATATTCTAATACTCATTACTTATCTCTCATAAACATTTGGTTTTGTAGATTACGTGGATCTTCTTATCAGAAACTTCACGAAGTACGGTATCAGAACAAATTCTGGTTCTAGCATTTATAAATAATGTTGCGTACGATAATTTACTTATGAAGTTATTTAAATCAACTTAAAACTTCTTAATATATTGTAACTTACTAGTTACAATAGTTACGTACGTTATGGTACGTACACAATGAAAATAATTCACTATTATAAGTAATATTAGTGTTTATTTCGTTCCAAAATCTAAATGTAGTTAATAGAAGCTAACTTCGAAAATTGAATCTAACTTCGTTTGTATCGGGAGAACGCTGATTTATCAAAATTAAATTATTGATTTAGCGAATATTGTAAGGATAGAGCTATTTGGCACTCGGGGCTCTCTGCCTACCCCGTAAGGGACCTGGCGTGAGGATATGTATATAATATTATAGTAATTCAAAATTAACTTTAAGTTTTGTGGGTTTTCCACAACCCTTTCATCAAGTGACTTATAATATAAAAACGCACTTTGTAAGTGCACACCAGCCTCTGTGAAAGGCTAAATTCTAAAACACGAATCTATGAATGTGATTTTTGTTTTTGGCGAACAACATTGTGTTATCCGGGTGTACATGAACATTTAAGCTTCCATCAGGGGACGTCAAGCAGTCAGTCTCCGCAGAGGAATGCAATCTGTTGCGGAATGCGCTGTGCTCGAATTAAATTTTAGCCAGCAGACGCACCGCACTGCGCCAGCTAAGTTCGATTATCAAAGTACGGTGTTAAACTAATAAGCATATACGTAGTCACTTTCTAAAACAGTTACATGGGGACCTGAAGATTACTACATGAGTATTTATAACTTATTTATAATTTGTACCGACATTGCAACTACTATTTTCCAAATTTTCGTAGACCATAAATTCTTATTTTGAATTTGAGTTACCGATTTACTCTCACAGTTAGGTTCACATGTACCAAATTTTATAAATAGACACAAACCACCACCGAAAACCACTTTTAAATTGAAATACAAAACGAAAAACACGATACGTTTTTACACCAGCTAATCATTTAAGTGGGTTTATGTAAGCCACATGCATCTCCATAATTAAATCCAGACACGCTATCTTGGTCTCTGTTTAAAGGCGCTCTAATGGATTCTCGTCTTTTGAATTAATACTACATAGCTTCGTAACATATGACTGCAATATTAGTCAGATAGAAATAATTGTACGATTGGTTGTTTCATTTCCTATTAAAAATGGAAATTGATTATTTGAATTACTATAATGCCTATAATAATATAAATATTACTTTTTGAAACATTAAATTCTAATGATGATCTAATTAAAAACGAACCAATGACAAAAAATATCGTAACTGACAAAATTCGTCATATTATTACATTTATTCCGGTTAGATGAAATGGTTTTAAAGCGATAAGACTACCAGTTTTTTTAAGTCTCGCATTAATTTCTGTACGTTATTACCAATTCACAAAAACAAAGAAGATGTATCTACCTCCTCCTAAAGAACATTCGTATCTACCTCCAAGTCGCATAGATTGATTTATATATAACTTTTCCTGGTTTTTATTTCCTGCGCGATCGGATGTATCATTGCAAAAGGTTTTTCCTGTTACACTTTCTATCTTTTTGCTAACAGTTAAAGCGTATAAAAGCAAGACCGTTTTATTTACTCGGTCAATTTTCAGTTCCGGTGACAGTACGTACGAGTACGTCAGCGCCCGTGCTCACGTTCATCTGGATGTCAACTGGAAATCTATTAGCTTTGTTTTCCATCTGTCCAACTGTTTGAGGATCTTTCTATCGAAATAAACTCGTGCACTCCTACAATTGTAATTTTATTAGAAAGTTTTTCATTATCTTAAAATAAAATTCGTAAATCCTGTTTTATTAAAGTTTATACTTTTGAAACTTTAATAGGATTATACGGTTAGTAGGTATAGTGTAGTAAATTAGATTTGGATTCAAAATTATATGCGTTTTTGTGATTGAATATCCACTCGCTACCATATTGAGGGAAAATATCGTAAGGGACAAGTTCTGTAACTTAGTGTTCTCCTAATTAGTGACATTCTCCGAGTAAGTCGGCATAAAGTGGATGAAGCCTGGCAATTAGCATTTCACGAAAACGACAGACTCTGGCCTTATTCCTACTCGTTCTGTTATAAGATCTACATTTAACAGTGGATCGATGAAAAGGTTGATAACTATTGCGATGAAATCGTGGTATCTAATGATAATTTTTAATAGCAATAGAAAAATATACGAAGTTTTTATATATTTAAGTAAGGACATCCCAAGTCTACGCAAAACTACCATAGTTATGATAAATCTGGTGTGACATAGTTGATTTACTTACATAACACAATAATGATCCCTAAAACAATGAACCGTAAGTTAATATGAAAAGAACACAGACAAAGAATTACGCTCGGTATTCTTCTCCCCTAACTCTATTATCGCTCCCGCAGTCGGCTTAACCTAAGAAAGAGCAAAAATGCAAACTTTTCATCTAGAACCAATGTACACATTTCAACTTCTCTCAAGTTAGCTCCTTGCTTTGATCACAATATAAATTCATTAAAACACGCTCGTATTATTAAGGATGATTATAATGCCGGAAGAGGTCGGGCGGGCGGGGACGTCCAAGGCGGCGGCGGTTTCATTTCCCCTATTTGCAATTCAAAAATCTATTCCACTATACCTCATTCGTCTAACCCAGCACGTGCTCTCTTTCACTACTTGATATCCTGCATAAGTTTGTTCCGCTCATACACTATCACTTTTCGCTGCAAGCGTTTTGCAGCTCAGACACTTTCTTGTAACAACCACGCGTTCAGAAGGACACAGTTTCGAGCAGTTTATTTCAAAAGGATTAGCCATAAATAGTTCTTTCTCATTACAATTTCATGAAGGTGCCCTACAGTCGTGGATTTATGTAGAGAAAACTTTGAGTTTACTGAATAAAAGATATCTATTTGGTAGTTGTACTGGCGGTGCGCCAACGACACTTTACGCCTCACTGAAACATGCTAATGTTCTGAAGTGTGGATGTTGTCAAGATCTTTTACGCTATGAATTTATGAAACTTGATGCTATATCTATATGGATATGTCTGTACGACGATTAAACATGATTTATATTTGATTTTATTCTCTATTCCCGCTACTACGTATATTGCAGAGAAACAAATTTATATTGTTACGTAATTATTAAATTGCTTTTCTTATGACAAAAGTAATATACACAAAATGTCTGTATGATTGTCTTTCCGTCTTTTGCCCACGCGGAAACTGTTAAGTCGATTTCTTTGATTATTCAATTCAATCTACTTCGGACAAAGGTGTATAACATATAGGAGTTAACATTCTGTAAGTTCATTATTTTACTGGCCACATTTTTATAAGAGAAATATTTTGAAATAAACAATCTCTATGTATATTCCTATAGGGACATTATGATAATAATTAATATATTATTTATCTTTTGGAATAAAAAAATGTTGAAATATTGTTGAACAAATATTTTAATACTGTTGATGCAATGGAGGTTGACTGAAAGTTGATCATCATCATCAGCCTACTGCAGTCCACTCTTGGACATAGGTCTCTCCTGAGGGATTATGTCAATAAACCTCACGATGAGCATGCAGGTTGAAGATGGCACAGTACAGCCTCTCGCACCGCCTACGCTGCTACCCTTAGGCGCCCAGGGCATTTAGCAGTGCCTAGTTAGAGCGCGACATACCATGATCTACCAGCTCCGGGATTAGCCGCTTCTTACGACATCCTGTACCCTGGCATGGGGTCGGGGAATGTATTCTTACTTCGCCCCGACACGGGCTCAGATCAAAAGTTTTACTTTAGGTGGGTATTTTTTTAAATCCCTAAAAACTAAATGAACGCATTTGATACAATATTGAGCACATTATTCCTTAAACTGCATAGATTTATGTAATAAAAGGAAGGAGGAAAAATGTTAAAAAGAAAATCTGATAAAAGTCTATTGCCCAAAATAACATTATTTCATTTCAAAAAAAAAATGAAATGTATAACGAAATCCGGTTCTTTTAAAATCATAAAATCCATTAAAATTAGTTATTTTTTTAGGAGACGAAAGAGGGTTGGTATTGAAAAGACCCTTTAGTTGTTAAAATACCAAAGAAATCAGCCGTCTTCTATTATGGAATATAATTGTTACCATGGTAACCAATTCACAAAGCCGCAGACAGCTTTCCTGGAATTGTAATCAATCGAATCTAATGTGTTTTTGAAAATGTTACCTACCTCATTTTTAATACAGTATGCCTATAACAACATCAAATGGTAATTAGTTAAATATCGATTTCACTGAAACCTATAACATTATATTAATAACCCTGACAGGTAAGTACGGGTAAGTGAAGTTGAACATATGGAGAACTCCGAGACATGCAGGTTTCTTCATGACACTTTCCTTCGTCCTTACATAAAGTGATGTTTGATATTTAAACGCACCTAAAATTCAATTCAGGACGTCGGAAATGAAACAGGTTCTAAATAAACAGCTTTAAATACTCTCCCGATTATGTACCTGAGGGCTTTTACAATTAATGTTCAAAGTGAAATAAAGCGGGTTAATCCAGCCCAGGTTATGTGTAAGTAGCGGAATATTCTCCGCAATAGGACATAAAAATAGCTATACAATGCTTCTAACATATCCTCCAAAGTTTATTACAAAACCGCTAACCAATAACGATGTAACAGATCCACAAACACAATCATAATGTCGTACGCTGAATAATGCTTCCATTAGTATCCACACGTGGGAAGTTCATCAAGCGCTCCCAAATTAAGGACGTCTTAAGTGCCACCGCAACCGCCAAGGTGTTTTATATCGCGCTTTAATTAAATTACATTACGTGCCTCTAAAACCGCATGACGCTTACCTGATGTATGAGTATGCCTATTTATATTTTATTGCCGCTAAAACTTCGGATTACGAGCGCCCCGTTTTACGCCCCAACAACTTTACTATTATATCGCACGAGACGAAACTTGAAAACAGTTTTGCAGCTGAAACAAACGAAAAATATCAAACCGTTACGGAGGGAAAAAAATTATAATGAAGTGGCACTTCACAAGGAAGCAAGTTTTGACGCGAATGTCTAAATTGAGTTTCCCAATAAAGCATTTTCACTTCCTCAAAAAAAAAGAAAAAAGGTAAGAAAACTGTGAAACGGGGTTGTAACGATTCTGTCGGTGCGGTGACCGAGCAGAAACGACCCTTGCTTTCACCCTCGACCCAAATCATGAAATAATGGACACCATGGTCGCCGATCACGCCGCAAATAACTCTTAAATACAATTGAATTAATTAATCATAAGAATTGAATTTCAGTCGAGTTAAAAAAGTTGTTGTCGAAGTCTCGGGTGAAGTTTTAAGGAGAAGCTAACGAGGAACGAGTCGGAGGATGAGAGATGAAAGTTCAGCTGGAGTGCGAACCGACGCAGCAGATAAGAATGACTGCAATTTAAAACTTGATTAGAATTCGAATATTGGACAGATGACGTTATTAAAAATCTTTGCAGTTGGGCTGCTGTAATATTGGCGTGTGTTTAACTGTGAAACAATTATTTTCACACTGCATGTAGCTGTTTTAAACACTTAACTTTTGTTACGATTGATAATTACTGTAACAAGGATTGATTGAGTTATTCTAATCTGCTGTTTCTGTCAACTGGAGTCAGTACAAATAATGGTTAAATGGAATTTAATTTTGACAATCAGGATATATCATATCACCAGTAATCAATACTCTTAGACAATTCTCACGATTTATATTCTCAAAATTTTTAGATAATTCTCATGATTATAGTTTTTCTTTTTTAAATTATAACAAGAAATAAGAATTAGTTTGAAAATGTTAATGTAATTTAGTTTATCAAAAGAATGGTATATAGCACCATTATCTTAGAAGTTAAAATACGTGTACGAAAAACGGGTAGATTGAAATAAAATAACAAAGAGGTAATGTGTAAATAAATATGAATGAGAAATAAACGGAAGCAGAGATAAAGATAAAAAGTATATATGATTATATTGAAAAAAAGATCTTTTAAAATACGAGGATCCAACGCATCACAAAGATATCATAACAAAAGATGAAGTAGGTAACGTGGTCTATTTGCATTTAAAGAGTCAATACTAAAGAAAATGATGTTGCTATTGGGAACCACGTAGCCGTTACCATAAAATCTTATTTACCATAAACCGGCGAACGAGAGTGACAGAAGATTACTGAGTTTGTTTACGAGCTATAAAATAAATCGAGTAACGTAAACACGGTGACCATTTTAAGGAATGCAGGTGTGGTTGGTTGGAGATCGATCTGCTTTTTGCTAGTTTTCAACTGTGTATATGAAAATATTTAGTTTTGTTTTTAGGCCAATAAAGTTTCTAATTAAGAAGCCGCCCATGAGCAGTAGCAACAGCAGACGCGAGAACTCGTGTTCCGCAATTCCCAACTCGTAAGCCCAGGGTCTGAATAATAGGCAAAAACCCCTTAGGGAGCTTTTTGCCTGTGTTATACTTAGACAGGCCGATGATGTTGATGTTAAACAGAAAATTGTTTTCAAAACCTTTTTAATCTGAAATTACTCGGATATTACTATACGGTACAGCTGATAAGATACAGCTATTGTTATATAATCAATAACACCCAAGAACAATTGCTTAAGGTATTCCCTGAAGAAGATTTGAGGTAGTATATATACATATATGTAGACAATTATCGAGTAAATTTTCATCGAATTTTTAAGCCTCTTACAAACCATTTTTTCCAAAGGTAAGAGCAATCAAATAATTTCCGCGTTCATGTCGATGATTATAATTTTTAACGAGTTACAATTGATACGAATTTTCGTTTCAATTGTAGCCAGTTGAAAATTATAATTGAGTTCGGTGATGACGCGGTACTTCAACGGTTTGTGAGCCCAATCACTTGTACAAATTGTATTGGAAAATTTATTGAACAATACTTCGTTATTCTTTAAAATCAATACATAAGTGACTACAAACTAAATAATCTCGTAGTTTGTTTTTACTTTGCATGCAATATTGAATAAATTTTTTGCTTAGATGTAAATTACTTTTATGAATTGTCTGTTTAAGTTTATATTGTAAGTGGTAAGTTATGCTTCAATTTTATTAGTTTTATCTTTCATATATTTTTTCTTGGAAACATTTTTCAAAGACAAATTCCATTTCGTTTTGTCGGTCGTATTAAAATATCCTGGGCCGGGAGTCGATCCCGGAAATCTGTAAGCTACAGATCGACATGTTAAACACAACGCCAAATGGATATTGGCGGGGTAATAACGAAACACTAATTCTTAGGTGAGGCAACTGGTTCAAAGCATGTACATACGTAATAATTTTCTTATATTTATTACCAGCACTGAATTGCCTTTGCTTTACAAAGCGTCAACAAAAAAAAATGTTTTATTTTGGTGCAGTAAACCCTTTTAACAACTTAATATAACCATACGGCGGCCAGTTTATGTCGGCGTTTATAATGAATAATGATCAATAAAGGCCAGTTAAATGCGTACCATGGTTCCAAGCGGATTTAATAGCATCCCGGATAATACACGTTATAATTTCATTTCGCCTTCTTTGATAGCTTTCCGTGCGAGTTATAGGCGTGCATTCGTTTGATCTTAGTTTCTGATCCCCCCCAAATAATATTTAGCGAAATGGATTCGTACCAAGAAGGGTCCGTAATTAATTAAATTAAGTTCGGAATACGTTGAGAACAAAGTTGGATGCGGCTAGTAGCGACTTGTTAATGGCGTGGGGCTGATCCCCGGGGCCGGACCGTCTCGCGTGTCCTTATTCCCCCGGGGTGGAAGTCCCGGCAACCTGCATGCTAATAGCCAATCATATTCTGTTTACATTCCATCACCGAGTATGAATAATTTGTTATTGTCAGTCCAAACATGGCGCGAATGACGCGTCACGGTCAGCATTGTCTGTTGGATTAATTTGCGTCCAATCCGCAGGCAACCGCTCTGCCGATTCAATAGACTGAAATCAAAGAACCAATCCTGGGCTCTGTCTGTTAGCAAGAGATTAAAATTGAATTTCGTTATTACTTGCCAGTATTTTTCAAATGTATACAATTTACTCGTGAAAGATATTCAAAAACTTTTTCAGTTCAAATCGAATACAATATAAATGCTGTTCTCTTTTTATGAATACTACATTTGAACGTAAATCTATCTGAGATTACACAGACACTAAATTGAATATTGGACGTGTAGTGAGCAGTATTCTCAAAACGAGCAGTTGTGTCCAGACTGGTTTAACTGTAAATTTCCAACGGCTTTTATTCGTATCATTTTCGAAATCTTCCATAGAAAGAATAAGTGGCGAAAGAATAAGAAAGATATATCATGAGATTTTATCCTTTAGTCAGTTTTAAAGGAATCTCCAGGTCAGCTCAGCGATATATTCGTGACTCATTTTGACTTCTAGGGTTAAGATCTAATTCGACATCAAGAGTTGAAGTTATATGACTATCATCTTCATCAATCATTTAGTCGTTTCTCTAATGTACATGACTTGCCTCTCAAAATGAGAAATGGAGGAGACTCTAATTTAGATATTCTCGTAGTGGCTCGGAGTCGATATGTGCCCGGTGTATGGCAATAGGCTCACCACTTATTTCATAGTCACTGGTGAACCATGGAGTTGTATTATACTCCTCTGTCTAACTCTTCGGGGATAAAAGGCGTGATGTTAAGTTTCATTAAATTCAACATCACCTCCTCTCAGTGGTTATGTCTAATATTCACTAAATCACAACAGCGTCATTGCCGATGCATATCTGCACTAATAAATTATCATATAATTGGCCCTTCAAGTTCAATATCATTGTCTTGTTGGCACAATTGTCTTTGTATTATTAAGATACGAGATCAATATATAGATAAATAATACACATATGTATATACGTTTGAATGTTATAGATGGGTATGGGATAACTAGTAAATAATGGTAGACCCAAGCCTTAACTCAATATAGTTCTTTTTTGGTGAAATGGTGGTGAAATCTTTTGTATTAAAACATTAAAATTGATCAATCGTTAAGACCGTCTTTAACTCGCATGGCTTAAGTAAGATGTAGAAGTAGCCAATGTTACATTGCTTTCCGTCATCGTTTGCATACCTTGATCACTTGATCAATTAGTGCAACCAGTGCCTCTCGTTTTGACGTAGTTCAGCGTAAAGACGAATGTGGTTAGTAGTGGACGCGTGCTAGCTTATTTGTAGATGTTAACTGTACCTAATGATAAAATTGAGCCCACTGCCTTACTTGCCTATCTCTGTATCCTTTAAGACATAGCTAGTTTTTATCCACACTGTCATTGGTTTTATATGCCAGGCATTCAACCGTTTAAAGTCAGATATTTAACCGGTTACATGTCTGGCATACGTAACCCTTGAATAAACAATAAATTAATACCGGCTGTTGGAGTATATTTTTCATCATAATCAACATCATAATCAGCCTATTTACGTCCACTGCTGGACATAGTCCTCTCTATATAGTCTATATCTTTCCAAATACCTAATTATAGTCAGACTTAATTTTCTTCTTCTATGTCATTTACAAATTAGTTACTAATTTTGTCTGTTAATATTATTTTTACTGACATTTTATTTTTATGGACATTATAAGGCCGTATCGCGGTGTATCGCGATTTTACGACAGATTTTTTATTCCCTTCGAGAGACCAGCGCTGACGAACTAAATATTTGAGGTTGGGATGGGACTAGGGTTATCTAATTCTGAAATTTTTAGACACCTTAGAGGATAATTGCATTCGCCATTTCGAGGTTTGACTTATTAGGTTGCCCCCATGTTGTACAAACACTTGGATTTATTTTACCTATCGTACATTATAATTATGTGTATTGATCATAAAGGCTCAGAAGTATTATTACACATGGGATTTCTAGCGTACGTAATAGTTAATCAGCGTGTTTAGTAAAGCTTTATCTGCAAGGATTTGGGGTCCAATTTCCGGTTAAATAAATTGAAGCGGTTATTGTGCTAAGACTTAATACATTAAATGTATCATGAATTAATATTTTGAATATAATATATTTATGTTTTATTGTGCACTAATGTCGATTAATCAGTAATACCTTATTTACATTATTAGTAAATTCAAACTTGTTTACTTGTTACATTATGTTTCCATAAATCTCTTTTTATTACTCAGAGAACTAAAAATGATAATCATGATTTGATGATGATGATCATGATATTTCTGTATCGACGTTTTTTTATTCAAAAGGTGCGGTAACAAGATACTAAAGAACTTGACGCTTCAAATACAACCAACTCACTTGTGTTAGTATCACTTGTGGCGACACAAAACGTCGCATATTATCGCAGCGGCATGTAGATGTAACTGTTTCGTTGTATGTCAGCGTGCGTCATTATTGTCGAGTTGGTGTTCGAAATTCAAAAATTTGAATTTAAAATATTTGAATCTTTCCTTCCCTTCTATCTGTTGTTCGTTCGATTTTTACGACTTGAAACTTGCGTTTTCTTTGAAGACAATCATTATGATTCTCGCCGTTCTTACCTGTCAACCTTTTCTCTATTGACTTGTGGATTTAAATGTTTTGTATATAAATAATAAATAAACATATTTAATATTAGAATGTTGGTAAACTAAAAGTATGTGACGCAATAGTACGTCATTTAATTTTTGCCATAGATTTATGAATTGCATTGATTTCATAAGAAAATTTTCCTGAATTGAACTACTTGAGTTATTTAAACATGCGCTGCGATCTCGCTACAAGCGCCGGAAATCTTGTGATGAAAAAGCTCGGATAGTTCCAAAACTAGTTAGGCTTTTATGAAAAAACTTACACGAGTAAAACCAACACATGATTTCAAGACAAGAATTACTTTCAAAGAATATGAATTATTTGAAGGTTAAATAGAGAGCGTTCCAACTTTACCTCGGCGTGTTTCATATAAATAAGTCCAACCCAGCATCCACTTTGTTAGTGAGGTGATAAATCAGACGAGAGCATTACGAGGCTATGCAATTGTATATTGTACAAACAGCACTTCGTTTTACAAGCTGCCCGAACGCAGTTCCGTCGTGCGAATTATACATGTCCACGCGCAAAGTATTGAAGCTGTGATCCATTGGCGAAAAAGGCGCAATATCACTACTTTAGTATAGTAGTACAATTTTGTACGTTTTTAAAATGTCGTGGTAGAAACTCTGACTCGACAATGGATGTATGAATCTTCAAAAGAACGTAACATGACGTCTGTTAGTCCCGAAGACAGGCACAGGAGTTTCGTACACGCCCACGTAAGGATATATGTATTTGGCATTCGGTACACACTACCTACCGCGTAAGAGAACTGGCGTGAAGATATAATAACAATAATTATAATGCTTTTTCTTTTATCTTTTATCATTATTTTAATTCTAGAAATCAAATAAAATTGCTATCGGGTCTATATATTTTTTGGCTTTTACTACAGTAGTATATTTCCTAAGTGTTAAGCTCTTAAAACTCAAGCGACATGATAATATTAACAAATAATTTCAAATTTATTTTTATGCCTCAATAACTCCTCGCCTCCCAATTGGTGCGGTGGTTCCATTTTGTTAGTGGAAAGATAAATCGTTCGCACTGTTGCGAATACAGTTCGTTTAACAAGTGGCCCGTCAACTCACTTCCGTCGTGTCGGAGTCGACACGACTCACTAGAGCAGCCGCCAACGACAACCTCGGTTGCACAAAATTTGATCATAATTAACCTCGGTCTTCGACTACTAGTCCATATTCATTTGTTCACGTTAATAAAAAAAATAACTCTAAGTTATTGTATGCATAGCTTTGCTTTAACAAACTTCTGTATGTTTATTAAAGCGACAGAAAGTAATTAAAAATAAATGATGAGTAAAAGATGGGGTACTCAGAAGTCTCAGAAACCGGCGTGCATGTATTAAGAGAGTTTGTGAGGATAGAGATATTTGGCACTCGGTGATCTCTGCCTACCCCGTAAAGAGACCTGGCATGCGATAATGTATGTATCAAATAATAAAACAGTAGGTGTAACGAGTGGGCCTCGCGGGCGCGTCCCTCGCCGTCGGGTTGAGCCCGAGAGCGCGCGCGGTTGCTGCGATCAATTTCGGTTACACTATATCGGGTTTTAATTAACCACTGTCTTCTACTATAAACGCTCGCTGCTCGGTACCGTGCATGCACCACCGCAGACTTGTTTGGGTCAATGTAAACTTCATGAATACAAATTTCACGACGTGCATACGATTAATAATTGTATTAGTATTACACATTGATTACAATAGATTGTCAATTCATAGCCATGCCAGCTTAGTGGTATTAACTTAAGCCTTCACTTCGAGGATTCCGTGTTCAAATCCTGACAAGCACTGCAACGTTACGTTATTAAATTACAACTACACTGTTTAATAATCTAAATTGAATAATAATCTTGCGTTTTAATGGTTTAACTAATAACTCAGTCATGTAATAGTGAATAAAATGAAAGATATACCCAATCTTATACATTGGAAGATTGGCTTAATTGAAATAGAGGTTAGAAATTCTCTAGAGGCTTAGAAATTAGCGGCTCGCCCGAAAAGTCTAGATTTTTACTCCACACTAGTAACTTTGTTTCACGAAAATATTAATGGGTTATAACAGTATCCACAAAATGAAATAACGGTTATCTATAATATCCTCTGGTGAAACGTGGGAGTGTTTTACATTGCTCTGCCTACCTTTTCGGGGATTACAGGCGTGATGTTACGTTATAAGGTTCTCCAAGGCAACATCAGTCTGTCAATCGGCAATCTGGCAGAGTGCTAGACTGTGCCATACTCGTCCGTACCATAGTAAATAGTTTGATGAATCCTCAATATAATCGTAATATAGTACATAAATATTTTTGGCATTTTTGTTTCAAACCATATTTATGTCACGAAAAATTCATTCATTCTTGTACTCATGAATTTTATACGCACTACTCATCATTTGATGATTTTCAATTTACTGTATTTCGTATCACAAAAATTACGCATCTTGAAGAGTGACAGCAAAATAAATGACTGAAGCCGAGTCCTTTTTAAAGGACAGTTATATTTATGCCTTTAGAAATCCAATGTCACAAGTGTTAAAGTCAATGTCGAGACAATTCTGCGTCCTATCTCCACTGAAACTCAGTGTAACCGACATTAGTTTGCTCTGAAAATATATTTCGATATAACCCTACATAGAAACTGTTACTCGTACAGCCGATGTTGTACCGACAGTTTAACGCGTCTGTGGCGAAATTGAATTTTCTCAGCAAAGGTTTTCACCCGGGAGTCGAACCAACGAACCGCGGCTTGACCAGCCTGTGCGCTTTGATTCAGTGCCAATGTTTCGTACCGCTTGTGTTAAATAAAGATATTTATACCTAGATATTTGACTGCCTTGTTGGTCGTATTGGTTGCAAGCGCGACTACTGATAGGGAGGTCCATGGTTTAAATCCCGTGTAGGGCACTATCGATTATTTCTTACTTAGATTTTATGGTAGTAGGTTGGAATTTGGGTATGTGCCCGGTGTATAGCAATAGACTCGCCGCCTATTCGACAATGACGCTGGTGAAA
>DWTO01002283.1:0-14278 GCA_018244755.1 Jemadia pseudognetus
GGCTCACCACCTATTCCATAATGGGACGTAAACGTAACTGGTGAATTGTGGGAGTGTTCTACACTCCTCTGCCTACCCCTTCGGGGATAACAGCTGTGATGTTACGTTACGTTGTCTTTTTTTAAGTCAGTATTTCAATCAGTCATATGTCAGTCAGTATTTATGAAAGATAAATGGTGATTACAAATATATTTGTGTGTAAAACAGTTTGTCTCAACTTTTATGTACATACGCGTAGCTTTACGGAGTCGCCGCGAACGAAGCGACGAAGTCTCCGGCCATCGTGGCGCAGTCGATTTTATTACGCCTCGCGCCACACTGTTTGTCGGTTGCAACGGTTGATTTGATATACGGTCCAAGTGTAAAAATTACATTTTGTAATTTTGATGTAATTTATTACGTTTTATTTAAGAACGTAAATAATGTAACAAACGAAGACAAAGTTGGCTTTACCTCACTCAAGGGAGGCAGCAAATTTGTTTAAATTTATATTAAGTAGTAATAATATATAATTTAGTTAGTAAGCCTCAGCGTGAAGTTGTATCCATGGTGGTGGCATGGTCACTGAGTGACAACCTCCTTTAAATAAAGATTTACAAAAAAAGACAAACTACGTCTTCGTTTTCGTTAGTTACCCTTCCGGTGCAACACTGTTGGATCTGGATCTAAGAATGAAAAGTTTTAAGATTCTTTATCATAGAATATAAAAGAAATAAAACGTAACGTAACATCATCCCTGTAATCACCGAAGAGGTAGGCAAACAAGTGAAGTACACTCCGACGTTACGTATGCGTCCCACTATTGAATAGGTGGTGCCACTATGGAATAGGTGGTGCCACTATGGAATAGGTGGTGCCACTATGGAATAGGTGGTGCCACTATGGAATAGGTGGTGCTACTATGGAATAGGTGGTGCCATTGCCATACACCGGGCACATTTCCAGATTCCGAGTAAAAATGGTAACAAGCAATTCTGTGTTAGAAAACTGCAAGAGTAGCCGTTTTGAGATTTGAACCCAAGACGTTTCGATCAGCACTGATGGAATTCAATTAACATTTAATGATATCTTAAATAAACGAGGCTGCGATGCTAACTTTTGAATCTAACATTGCTTGGATTCATTCGCTTATAACTTGAACCATAAAATAGGCAACGAAATAAATCCTGACTGAACTAGAGAACACAATGCAGAATTTCTGTTAGTGGGTATTGATAGCGATTTGAACTACATTCTATGTGTCTGTGCGTATTAGTTGTCTCTACTTCTTTACTATTCTATATTTATATTTGGTGTAACAAATATATTATGTTTTGTTACAACGATTGAGTTTTTTCTCGCGTTTCAATGTTACATTTGTTGCGGTTGTAAATTCCACTGACTTATCTTTTTGATTTTCAGATTCCATCTGTATTTTTCATTACTAATCAACGTCAATTATTTTACACTCAAATAATTTTTTTCAATACTCTATATTTTAACTTTACCATAGCAATAATTTGGTACTTATGTAAACGAGCTTTACATTAACTTTTAATAAAAAAAAATGTAATTGCAATAAATAAATATTTAATTATCTTGTTTCAGTGGAAATCGCGTTGGGGTGTTGTGACAAAGCTGTCGCCCGCTGCAGGTAAGCGTTTTAATATTTCCATTGCAAACTTAAAACTGTTCCGATCAAGTTAGCGTCACTCCAAGTAAATTAAAATGTTTCACTTATTTCACAAATGTAACGCAATTTTATACTATGGCACAATTCACGAATTTGTATGTGGACTTTTTCACTCGTGTAATTCTTACTTTATTATAACTGAAAAAACTCCATATTATATTACTAACAAAAATATTTTGCTTGTAGACAGCGGGATAAATGGAACAATTACTTTTTATTTACTTAATTATTACAAAAAGTATTGCTACTAAACATATACTATGGGGTTCTTCAAGAAAAGCGCACAGAGAGCTCTTCTTCTAAGCCGGCAAGGCATTGGCCATCCTTCGGGTGTTGCGAATGTCTATAGGCGACGGTGACCAATTACCATCAGGTGGCCCGTCTGCCTGTTTGTCAGGTTGTGTATAAAAAAAACTATTTTAAGAGTAATAAGTAAAATCGTCTGTAAGCTTATATTAGTAGATATTGCTGCAATTACATTTGACGGTGATATACGAAATACGCATACCGTCATACTGATATACTGATTTTCATAATGTATCGTTTACATTAATAAATAAAATTATTCTAGTCTTAAATTTAATGTAAAAATAAAAAGTTACATACATTTTGAGAAATGTTGTTAAAACCTAATTCCCTAACTAAGAATTTCAATTGGGGATTGTTTTTATCAAAAAATGTATCCATCAGTATTGGGGGCGAGAGTTATATGGATGTTGTATTTTGTTAAATGTTCATTAATGATGATAATAGCTGTCGGCGACGATGCTTGTACCGATTCTTAGGATAACTAATCTCATTAGTGTAACTCAATGTAGCGTAGCGTAGCAATTAGTGTAACAAATGATAAAATTATTTACATTTGAATTATCATGGCCTTGTTTTAAAAAGTAAGAATAGGGTCAGGACACATTAAGTCGGCTACCAACAAAAAAATGCATGTCCGATAACAGGTCATTAATCGTCTTCACAATTAATTTTACCGCCAATAAATCGTACGATAAAGTACAAAAACTTAAATCGCAGCCCGCATTTAAGCAACATTAAGTGTTCCGTGTTGGATCGTAGATTGAGGGTAGATATGAATATTCGTTTGGGACGAGTGGTTAGAAATAAGCGGGATTAATATTTTTGTTGTTTAAAAGTTTTCTGTATCTAGCGATGACGTACAAGACCGTAAAGTAGTGTGTATGGACCCAAAAGTAATTGCAAAGTTCAGAAGTGTTCAATAAAAATGTTTTTGTGAATTTATAGGACCTTTAGAATTTTTGTATTTATCCAAACACCGCACCAGTCAAATTTATTTGTAAGGCTTGTTAATTCCTTAATTATTTTGATATAATGCTATTTAGTAGAAATAATTTACTAAGACAAATAATAATTATAATCAGATTACACATTGAAATCGAATTTTAATGGTTTGGTATATAACATAGCTTAGAGGCTTACCCTTATGTTATTATCAGTGGTTTTTCAATTTAAAACAGCATTTATAACTTCAGTACTTATAGGTATTTTAGTAAGTCACCTCATTCCACTTAACTTTTGAAAGTTGGAAAAGGAAAACTTAAACAATAAGCATATTTTTTTAATTCAGTATTTTCCGCTACATCTCACAATATGGGCCACTATAGAGTAATATAGTTCTTTCTACCTCCCCTAACAACGCTTCGATCCTGGTTTTTCGTAAAATATTTTCCTTTCCGTGGAAATTTTGTCGGACATTAAAAGGGTGTGATAACCTTTTTTGTTAATCTTGTATAACATTTGTAATTCTTTACTGAGTGTTAAGTACTTCGTAATAGCGGAGTGTAAGCTGCAGAGATTTTGTGTTAATTGCAATCATAAATTTCACGAGGGAATGTGTTAAATGAGTTTTATTGCGAAAATGAGATTCATTTTTGTACGTCATAAAATTAATTTATATATCTACCCAAGTATTTGATTAAATTAAACCCTCATCGAAGCCATTAGCTTGCATGTTGTTGGGGCTTTGTAGATAGAAAAAATCTTCACATGCAATTAATTAATGCTAGGTACAATTTATTGTCCAAAACTTTCTGTTGGAGCATTTTCGGGGTCGTATTTGTCATTGAAGGTATGTAAGGTAGTTTCATAATAGTCTATGCTGATGTTATGTGATAATTTATGCTGACTATTAGATTGCCTGCAAATGTTTACCCAGCGTGGGAATTATGGGTACCTATAACCCCTCAGGGGAGGTCTATGTCCAGCAGTGGACTGCAATAGATTGATGATGATGTATTTTTTACAATGCATGTCATACAAAAATACATACTATTTTGTATAACTGTTATTAAGTCCCATTAAATTCTAAATACACCCATTTGATGTCTGATAATTACAGATCGCGGCTATGAAAACTAAATTAAATGAATTAAACCTCTGATCTTATCTTGCAACTATCCACGCTGCATAGACTTGCATTGCACTTAAGATGTAAAAATTTAATACCCTCGTCTATATCACATCAGCGCTCCTGACATTTTAATATTGTTAGGAAGATGCATAAGATATTCCCCTTTATGCGGACAGACATTAAACGGATTTCGTTGTCATAAAATTCGTAATTTGAATTCTTTAAGAGCGAGAGGGCGCCCGCTTACGTCGCTCATATAAGACGTTAACTATCAGGGGACGTGGTACAAAATGGCCGCGAACAGATTTTACAAAGCGTATTTCGCAATAACACGACGCAGTGAAGAAAAATATACTCCACGCGAGCGGCATAATATCGATAGACGTTTATATGTATTAGCATTACAGTGAATGTGCACTTTTCACTTTTATGTGTTAAAATTTAGTCAAAGAATTGTGATGTGTAATTCTTGAAATAGCCATTAATTTAGCTTAAACATTGACCTAGTGCACATCTCTTGTTCTTTATTAAAATTGCTCGATGCATAAAACGTTTATCCATTACATTCCGAAGACGATAATACTATCAGCAGCTTTAATAGTAAACAAATCTCAATACAAAGCAGTAATTTGGGGGTTTTACCATCATTGGGCTCTGTCTTAAAGTTGATGTTTGTATCAATTTGTAAAAGAATTGTCGCACGAGTAGAGATAGCACAAAAATATGTTCGTTATTTTTTTGTTGGTACTAAAATTTCACTCAATTCTAACTATAGTCAATCCTTGTGTTCACCAGAATTTCCTTTCTTAACCTTATTAAGAAGTAATTAAGCAAAGATGATATGATACTATTTAATGAAAATTATTTGCATGGATATGCTGACGCTACGTCTGTGAAAATTTTCACGCTTAATTATTACTTTAATCACCTTGTAGCGTCACAAAAACAACGTGAGTAATTACGCAGTCGTCGATAAGAGACGTCATTCGATATAAAGCAGAATCCAATGAGTGATTGCGCACAATGCAATGATGATTAACGAAACTGTTAATGATGTAGTCTCTGGTGGCCCGTTACCAAGTTATTGCTTGTGTCTGTAATTTATTTTGTTTTAAACTGACTATTTAAAACAAAATAAACAGTTGTATGCCTCGTTTGTTGCAAGCGCGACTGCTGATCAAGAGGTCCTGGGTTCAAATCTCGGGTAGATATTATTGGATTTTCTAACTTTGATTTTCTGATAGTGGTTCGGATTCTGGATTTGCGGTTGATATATAGCAATATGCTTTCATCTATTCAATCGTGAGATGTTTTGGATTTTGGATAATTGACAATGTAACTACAAGTAAACAATACAAATTTGAAGAGATTTGGCATTATTCAAAATTTACCATTGAGATAGCCTAGGCTTAAACAATCAAATTCAGTCCAAGATTTTTGAGGCACAGTTCATACTTCGTAACATATACTCGTGTGTGCTATGACACGGGTGCGCATACTCAGTAACATTAAAGATTGGTCTTTTGAGACTTATCATAAAATATTGTATCATACGGTCCCTTGCAAAGAGTGATAACGTACACATATATTTACCTTACCTTATTTGTGAAGTGTATTTTCTTCTTTGTTTAATCAAAATTTGGATGCAAACTTAATGTTTAAACTCTTACGTATAAATGTTACTCGAGAGTATATCAAGTTTTCGATATGTCTGTTTCTTTTAACAAAAACAGATAACTTAAAAGGTATAGATGTCTTTTATCTATTGTTCAATTCCACACTTTAAAAGCTTTATCACTGCATCCGTCATTGGGATTTGGGACCAATAATAATTATATTGTTCTTGTTTGATGGTCTCAGTAAGCAAACATATTTAGATATGAGATGTCTCAATAGGCCGAGTATGTTGATACATCTGTGTCTGGCTTAATATTGTACTTTAAAACAACAGATGCAACACACGTTCAAGCGCATGGCACGTAACAACATGGCAGATAATGAAAAATGCATGTTTAAAACATTAGAGTGAAAAAAAATCATTTTATATTTTAATATAACTACAACATGATCATGATATGCAAATGGATTACTCGGAATCATTTTTATGCCCGAGACGGGAGTTATCAAAGGCGTTCTCCTCAAGGACGAAGCAAGAAAAAAATTGGGCCCTTCCCAGTACAAATTGCTTCCCCTCAATAAGTTGATTCCCCTGACAATGGGAATTATTTTCATGCCTATCTTGTTTTTCCAATTCTGACGTAATTTGCTTACGAACGCCGCCGAATTTACCCAAAGTCTCGGACAGTTTATTTTTTTCTCTCGCACAATCTAGATATTTCGTTCCAGGTCGTATTATTCACGTCGGACTTAGTTTTTACTTTGTTATTTTGTTATTTTGTTTCTCAATTTATTTTTACTTATGTTTGGCATTCGTGGTTTTGATTAACTGTACAGAGACATCCAGTAATTTATTATATACACACCACACAGTACTTAATATTTCGGAAGAAGATGTAGGCCTCGCCCAAAGAGCGCCACCGCGCCCTGATTTCGGCTTGTCGCATCCAGCTTCTGCTTGCAGCCTTTCGCAGATCGTCATCCTACCTGGTCGGAGGGCGTCCTACACTACGTGTGCCGAGCCGCGGTCTCAAGATATTATTATCAGTAGAGCTTTACAAGATAGAGTTTTCTTATTCCTCGGTTGATAGAGTACTTCTCTACATACATTGTGTTATGCAAAAACAAGTCAAATCAGCCCAGATGTTTTTTCATAACAAAATATGGTTCATCCGTACAACGGGTAGCTATGTAAGCGGCAATACCTTCCACTGCCCCCTACCCGCCGTGTGTGGCTCTGAATACTAAATGTGGAGCACGACGTCACTTGTTAAATAAGCATTATTTGTCTCACAAAGACTTTGTATTTGGATTAACGTTTTATTGTAAAAATAGTTAAAACATTGAACAATTTAATAATTGAACATATTCTGCTTGTTTCATTATTTCTCTATCTTGTTAGTTCTTATCAACCTTTTGCTATCATAGATAACTATAAGACGTTGTTTTAAATAAACAATTAACCTTTCAAATGTACATCAACTTCTTCAAAACAGAAATGCGCACTAGGGCTTCATGTGAAGACTTTGTGAGGAGGAAGCTGAGATTTAAACTACTAAGATAGAACAGCTGATATACATGTTATGTTTCTACTTAATTTTCACGGTAAACATGTTTAAGTTAAAGTTTGTAAGGATTCTCGTAGAAATTTGTTTGCAATAAGTAAAAGATCTCCGCATTAATGTTTAGTTCGTTGGGCACCCTTTATATTAATAAGTACTCTACGTATTGAAATATGAGTTAACTAAAATATATAGCAACTACATCAAAAACTTCCCGCTTAATAGTTTCAAAATCGTGGACAATTTGACCGTGCAATAACACACACATACATTGGTTTTATAACAATATATTTTGGTAAAGTAATGCCTTACCACGGTATATTTTTCATTACTCTCACACGAACTGGCTTGTTATATAAAATGTATCATTCAATATTAAATTCCGCGCGCAAGACGGACTAAAGCAGCAACTGTAGCCGAAAATGCTGAAGTTCCTGAAATCAGTTCCTCGATGTCATTGAATTGTTTTGTTTTGTAAGTTTAGTTATGAAATTTTTTAATTGCCACGTTGTACAGTGAGATTTTAGAATTGCAGGTTCCAATCCCAACTGGCGTATATTATATGGTTTAGGTGTAATAAGTATGTGTCATATAGAGTGAGATAATGATCTTTATATTAGTATTATTAGTGTGATAATAATAATAACGGTCATGAAACATCGTGAGAAAACTTGCTCACCTTAGAGTTAGCAAAAATGTTCTGCTAAGGAGTGTGAAGTCTGCCAACAAGCAGTTGGTCAGCGTGGCAGACTATGGCCTTAACCGACACATTTAATGAAAGGATAAAACAGTGGAAATAAAAATTCTTAACATGAGAGATTACCCACCAATATTACAGTTTAATTTTAAGGTATTATTAAGTTACTTTGAGTTACGAAATACATATTTTGATGCATAATATACGCCCGTTTGAAAGACTTGTGACATACCCATGAACGGGGTATTACATATTTATCTATTAACTTTGGATACCTCCACACACGGCGATCTGATTCCAAAGTAACCATCGAATGACCTTGTTTATTATAGTAACCGAACGACTAATAAATTACATAATATGTAGATATAATGCTACTTACATAATAATTATATACATTGCATTCGACCTAATACGATATGATAGGCAAATAAATTGTATAATATTTGTACCTTTTTTGCTTCTATGCCCATGATGCACTTAGAACACAACTTAAGATATATCAGCAGTGGACTAGTTTTCGTGCTGCAGCCGAGTGAAAATTGAGGTAATAAAATGCAGCCGTTTAAATTTGCATGAACTAAACACATACCCGGGGGATAGTTTGCGAGGGTGGGCTAGGGTGGTGTAGAATAAAACAGCTGTCGTAGTCTTAGCAATTTATTGGAAGGGGATGCTGCGTCTATAGATGTTTGTTAAAATGTATCTCGTAAGGGTAGTCTGTGAGGCTAGATGCAGGCATTATGAATTTACGTTCTTTTTACGTCCTAGATGTTTTACAGTGCATTATAGTTCCTGGGATATTTGTAAGGAATAAGTTAACTCAACGGACGGGAATACTGGATTTGGGGTTACGGAGTAATAATATGATTGAATTTGTTACACAAGCACTTTATATTAGTTCTAAGTAATTTCCTATAATATTTATGTACGTACTCGTCTTGGTAACCTAAGTCAATTCTACGAAAATTATTTGATAAAAGTATCCCTTGTATAATATATTTCTGTACTTTATGATAGCGGAGTTTATTAAAAACTTTCCGATGAATGTAGGCCAACCACAGGTTGAAATAAAAACTTCTTCTCCTTTAATATGTACAAACCAGGAAACGTCTTATTCAAATATTTTCCGCTTCCATTAGCGAATGACCAGTTTTTTGCCGACGGGGAGATTAAAAAGTCAACAGCTAATTTCTTAGCAAACAATACGAGAGCGCCTCGGCCGCGTTTCATCCGGTAAAATCTTTGGAGAGCCGGCGAGGAGCGGATAAAACCGGTTTAAACCAGCGTCAACCGGTTGTTACCAGTGTAAAGTTATGGCGCAATATTGCTTACTTCCAAGATACGGCGGGCGTGAAACAGTTCATCTAGATTTGTGAGGGTTGTATATAAATTTGCAGAAGCTCCACTTCTAGTTTGTCTCCATATTATGTTAGTTTTGCTCTAGTTCTTTTTATAACCGCCATATCTTTTCCGGAGCATATGAAAACGAGTTAGGGAAATAAGAACAAACGCTCATAGGACATTTTGCGTCCTCTTTTACAATATATAGTCGTGTGATTTAACAATTTTACAGGTTTAACATGTAATTTTTTTATAGTGCATTTCGGAAAGAAACGTTTGTCTTAATCTATTATACTGTTTATATTGAGCCTCAGTGAGAGCTCAGAGACTCAGGATTCAACTTCCCGCTCCGGGGAAACTGGGTCCAAAACTCAGCTCATTCGAAAAAATTTCAGCTTTACAGTAAAACGTGACCGGATGTAAAAGTGTAGAGAAACATCCAAACCTGCGCACTGTAGAGTTTTATAACATTCTCAAATCTTAGCTCGATTGCAAACGAAGGGTCAAACCCTTTTTACATTGAGAAGAGAATCGTGACCAATTATGTAATGATAAATAAAAATGTACTTTTATTTAAATTATATTATATTAAATTGAAGAAAAAGTCTTAGGCCTTAGTCATCGCAACTCATACCTCGTACAATTTAGATGACTTTCTGTAACCTTTGCTTTAAGACCTAAGGGTGGGCAATTTGCCAGCTATCTGTTACAATATTTCTCTAAAAATCATAAGTGATGAGATATTCTTCAAGAAGCTTTACTCGTAAGACCCTTAAAAAACTATTCATAAATTATACAGTTTCTAAACTGTTCTCTATATTCTGAGAACTATACCTATATTAATTTAAATGAGGTCGCAAACATAAACCAGCCTTATACCAAGGATTAGTCGACAGACACAGCTTAGTTTAGGCTATATGAGAAGCGAAGTGACTAAACAATCGCCCGTTCAAAAATTTTAATATCAAGGGCTTAGACGATTTAATATCGAAGTTCTTAAACGTAATAAATATAATATATGTAAGCGCTGTTGTTAGTCAGAAGACATGGCCTTATGTGGATAATATAATTTGTAAAGAATGCAAAGATAACGTATAAAGATGGTAGAATTACTATACTTCCGTTAACATACTACACAACAACAACACACACAACAACAACAACATACACACAACAACACACACACAACAACACACACACACAACAACAGCACACACACAACAACACGCACACACACACAACACACACACACACAACAACACACACATAACGTGTTTGCTAAAAACTTTTACGAATTGGGCTTAAGACAGAGAGATCTAGATGGATAAGACCATGACGTCCTCGAATATATTGTGCCCTCTATTGGCGGGAATCTCGAAGATGGACGTGGTCCAATGTTTATGTTATAATAATATGTTCGGAATGTTCGGAAATTTTACATAATATGTATTTGAAGTCCAATGTGTCTCCTTTATAAGTAATTAGTTTATTAATTTATTTTATTTATTTATCTAATTCAGCTTATTAATCAGTTTATTAAGCGATTTGTAAAAAGTGGCTAATTCTTACATAAGAGGTTCATTTACATTAAATAAGGTTATATACAATCAAAGTTATTACATAGTTTTAATGTACTTTTAATCCACTTGCATGCATACGTTGCTTGCATAAAAGCATGCAAATTTATTCCTATTAATATTGTTTTTTAGGTAAGAGAATATTCATACAATACAGTTCATACAATCCGCTATCCCTTGTACCTTGAAGTTGAAAATCCCCACTTTGGACCATATTGAAAGCTAGGATCAGTTTCAGGGCACCGCGTCGTGGATCCGTCCAAAGATGGCGAACGGTTTGTAAATCATTGAGAACCCTACGAATGGGGGTATTGCTTTATCGTAACCAGTGCAAGCGGCCTTTATGTGTGAGGTAAAGGTGATAACTACTTTGTATTCCTTTATTTTTATCATTATTGTCACCCTCAGTCCGTCAGCGTCTACTAAATGTATAAGATGTATAATACCGTTTAGATGAAATTCCCATAATAGAAAGCGGAGGTGCTTATTAAATTGTATCACGCATGCCTAGAAAAAGCCTATTCACCCTTTCTTTGAAGAGTCCCAGGTTACATGTCTCCGGAAATACAGACGCCGGTAGGGTGTTCCACTCTTTGGCTGTCGGTTAAAAACGTAGTAACAAATCGTTTCGTTGTGGCAATTAGGAAATCTACCAGATAACTGTAGTATTCCGCCGTGCGTCTGAATATTCGGTGTAGGAAAGGGGTTGGTTCAATTAGATCGTGTACATTCACTGCGCACTCTTCAAACTGGATCCTGTGGAATACAGCCCGACGAGTTACAGAATGACAGTGACTTTCAACTTCAACGTCATTTCTTCACCAGACCTCATTCACACAGCGTGTTGAAATAAGCCCCAGAGTCCCTATAAATTCGTGAAAACCAATGCCCAGTCACAAAAGTTCATTGGCTTCGCGCCAAATCGTTCAAATTTGTATAAATTATTGTTATAAAGCCATGTCTGTCCGTTTGTTAAATGTGCACTTTAACCACGAGGCCTTCCCGTGCAGACCGTTGCTCGGAGAATAATTAAACGGATTGTGGTTTTTTAATTATCTTTTGCATTTCATATTTGCTCATCTCTCTCACAAATAGAGGCCGCTGGATTATAGTTCAATCCGAGTTTATGTACAAACAACTTAATAGCCCGGTGAGTTTTTTTAAGCTGCCCTCGACGGCGTTTACGAGAAGTCTTTATACAGTACTAAAGGATTGAAAACAAATACATGCATATTTCTATTCTTAAATCACACAGAATGGTGTCATATAGCACATGAAGAATACCTACAATATCAGGTAAACTCGTAGATCTTTGTGTAAAGTCTTCTTAGAACTAGTAATTCCCATGCAGAGGCGCTAAGTCATTCAAAGCGATCCTATTCTAAGATACTTCCATAAACAGGATTGACGTAAGGCTTCATATTAGTGTTAGTATCTGTGTGTAAAGACAGTCTTACACGGTCGTGCTAATGAACTATCGTGTATCCACTCAAGCCGTCAAGGTGTTATTGTAAACGCATTGTATTGTAACGTCAAAGGTGATATGGGTGTATTTACTAATATTGAACAGCAAATAATTTCTATGCAATGCTTATAAATAAAAAGATTTTTCCAAATAGATGAAGATATTTTTTTGTACATACATACATATACTCACGCCAGGTCCCTTGCGGGGCAGGCAGAGAGCACCGAGTGCCAAATAGCTCTATCCTTACATACCTGCCGCGCCTCCTCCACATTCATCATTGTATTTATTTCATTATTTTTTTGTATGCGTTATATGAACTTTTTAAGAGTATCGTGCACACGGCAGATCTAAAGTTTTTATACAATATGTAGTATGAATAATTAAATTAAATTTTATAAGAAGGTATTTGATGTTGTTAACGTCAAACTCCTGTGACTTTTAAACTTAGCATTTAATGAACAAACCATACTTTAAAGTTTAAAGAGAGAGAGAGAATGGTCTTCCTATACAATTACGTATAAAAGAATCGTCTTGTAGCTTTTACGAGCTCATAAATCCTTTCATTTATTTCATCAATAGGTCAACACTATAACAATTGTAGTAGATATTGCTGTTATAGGGGTAAATTTACTAAAGCTATTATAAGAACCGAGGTGAACCGGTCCGTAGTCCAAACGTTCGGCGCCCAGAAGTCATGTTACTGATATATCCAAATCCACGAGCGTAATATTTCACCCTCGCGCCCCGCGTGCCCTATGAAATATTCACGCGCAGGAACCCGCACTCATTAATATCTGAGCCGCGAGAACACGGGATCCAATGCACTCACACATTGTGTGTTTATTGTTTTAGCCCTCGGCGTGCAATTGTGAACATGTTATGAACATAACTACTTCTTGTTAAATATTTATATACTATCGAGTTCTGTGTTTTCCAACGCTACCATTTATTCATTTTAGTTCTCAATTTCACAACTATTTTTTTTTATTTGTTTTATTCATCATTATCACCAACAACCTTTTCGTTGTTCCACTGTTGGGCTTGGGTCTAAGAATGAAAAAGGATAAGATCATTTATTTTTACTATATCACATAAAATATATAAAACTTAACGTAACTTCACGACTGTAATCACGTCGCGAGACAGTTATCAATAATATACTATAATTATTGGGCGTTTGAATCAATAGACTCACCACTTATTCCATAGTGGGACGTAAACGTAACTGGTGAAACGTGGGAGTGTAGAACACTCCCACGTTTCACCAAACGTGGGAGTGTTCTACACTCCTCTGCCTACCTCTTAGTGGATTACAGGCTTGATGTTAAGTTAATATGCTTGAATGTTGAATTATTTTCAAAATTATATTTTTATCTACACAACGATCGATGTTTTGTGATAAGACCCATGTAACATATAATATAAGTACATTATGTTGTCTTAATTTCTTGGCGGTCAACATTTTTCTTCCTGTTTGTTTATACTCGCCCAATGGAAAATAAATATTGAAGGGAAGGAGAGCGGGTTCATTAATATCTGAGCAATACGTTACTATAGAACCCGGTGATGTGGGCTCATGTGTTTATTAATTCAGGAATTCTTATATATACGTACTATAAAAGTAAGGATACTTTTTATAATGATATTTAGATGATTGTATGGACCAACGTGGAATGTGCTGTCTCCAATTGGAGACCTGTGGGTATTATGTAGTTCATTCGATAGTTAAATATTGTTTGTTCATTTTCAATTTAAATAGAATGATACAGTTGGGAACAAGCTTTTCAGGGTTTATTAGTTGCACCACCTATTTCATAATGGGACGTAAACGTAACTGGTGAAACGTGGGAATGTTCCACACTCCACTGCCTACTTCTTCAGGCATTACAGGCGTGATGTTAATTTTACGTTGTTAGTAATTGAATAATTCAGTCAGACGTATAACTTATGTGTAAAAATAC
>DWTO01002284.1:0-14275 GCA_018244755.1 Jemadia pseudognetus
GTGTCGCAGGCGGACGTCATCCGCGCGTACGACACGAGCCAGCCGCGCGCGCGCCCCTGAGGCGCCGGCGCGGGCCGCAGCCGCTCCGCCGAATGAACCCTCCCTACTCTTTACGTTCTTTTTCTTTTCAGACCCGATGCACC
Source organism: Jemadia pseudognetus (assembly GCA_018244755.1). Lineage (NCBI taxonomy): Eukaryota > Metazoa > Arthropoda > Insecta > Lepidoptera > Hesperiidae > Jemadia > Jemadia pseudognetus. Next base: position 144 of record DWTO01002284.1, read on the forward strand.
TTCAACTTGTCACTTGGTTTAAATCTTCAGTAGCGTATTCATTGTAACGTTGCATCTATAGAGAGCTATCCATAAATTATCTTACAATTCATGCAAAAGCTTTGACGTGTTCTATTGAGGCTTTCCAAAGTGCGAAACCGCAGCCAAACGCTAACTAGCCAAATAAAAAAAAGACGATTATTCGAAATCTAAATTCGAGTATTACTTATTGCTTCGTCCACGTAGAATATACTTAACACCCTTGATATTCGATATTGGATATTTTCATAGTGAAGCGTAAAGTAATATAATTTATGGATGATCTCTTACATTAGAAAATGTTAGTGTCTGCCAAACACTCGACACATTCGAATTTACTAATAGGAGGAACCTTAGTGTACTTAAATAGTCTTAATATTACATGACGTAATGCATAATCGGTGTCGTGTTTAAATAGATAAATATATTTTAAGGTCGTCACAGACGGAGCTATATACTACAGCGAGGCGTGTTACCATATATTACAGTATATTTTGTATAGTAACGGTCGATTGCCATGACATCCCTTCCTTACGTCCTCAAGAAACGTAAACAAATATAACAAGACATGTCTGGGTACGGCAGGAAATTATTGCACAGATTGTGAACACAAAGATATGTAATTACAGCATAGCCACTGTTTGTAGTGTACGTAAAAAAAACGTAATATCACGCCTGCTATCCCCGAAGAGGTAGGCAGCGGAGTGTAGAACACTCCCACGTACTCTGTGGTGTGCTATGTTATAATATTATATTCTAATATTGACTGCCTCGTTAGTCGCGTTGGTTGCAACGTGTATTAATGTAGGTTATAGCTCCGTCTGACGGTGCCTTTGTGTATTCGATAATCAATCTTTAGCTAGTGCGTAAGCTGCGCTTTAGTAAAGTACGTCATAGTGATGCTATTGTGAACGATCAAATTGCATGATTTAAAACTAATATCTATGTAAACAATACTTACATAGGAAACAGGAAAAACAGATGTAATGCACATTCAGACGCGTGTTTCATTTCTCTCGCAAGCAAATGTAATTTTTAGTTGATTTCATAAGTTTTTGTAAGGAATAACGACTTTTATAAAAATCAAAATAAAAGACAATTTAAAAAAAGGAGATTTCTTTCACTACCAAAACTCACTATGTTTTCTGTTAAGTTGTAGGTACATGTTGAAATAAATTTCCGATATGAATTTCATTCTTACCGATTGTAATCATATTTGCTATACCATAGCATTACTATGAATTTATTGAAAGAGGAAGAAATCAACATAATTATTACTTAGATATTATCAAGTGTTATATTTTTCTTCAAAAAACTTAAATAATTATTAGAGTTAAAGAATAGTCAAGCGCAATTTAAAAGAGTAGCTTCATGTTGTATGTCTATTACGCTTAGAATTTAATCTACGCTTTCAATAATGTTACAATAACTTATGGCGACGTCCACGGCGTTGTCGAAACATACAAATTAATAGTTGTATCAAATGCTTTATTTTGTTATATAGATGTAAGTGTATCAATACTAATGATGAATTATCTTTTGCTGTGTAAATGTGTTGGACGCGAGCTACAGAAGCTTACGGTCGAGTTGTTCGCGCGATGCTTTGTGAGTGGTCGATTTTAATCGTTTGATTTTTATTGTAATTAGTTACGCCGAGTACGCTTCATAACCAAAAAGGGTAACATATATTTTATAGTTCACTCTTAGTAATACTATTTTTATTAACAATATTGTGCATGTGGTTAGCTTCACTCAGTGCTAAATGAAATTGTATTCAATAAATCGTAACTCATAGTGTTGTTCGATGTTTAGAAATTGTATTTATGTTAGTGTTATAATTCTGTCGTTATATTGATGTCTGTTATTATAGTGTGAAAAAAATTTATCCTAACTTCATATTACAACATTTTAAAGTACATCGAATTTTTCGAATCTTAGCACCCTATCAAAAATTGGAATTGAAGCACTTTATAAAAATTATTTATAACTTCACTGTAAAACGCCATTAGCACAAAACCCAGTAATATCTATCGTCGATGAGGAAGCAAAAATTTATATTGTTTTCTCTTTAAATAACGTCCCAAGACCTTTGTTTAGTATTGGCATCACAATTGTATCCGTTACTGATATCAGGCAAAGTACTCATTTTAATAGCTGCGTGGAATGACTATTACCTATAACTGTATTATTGTGATATATGTATAGCTGGTGAAGCTAATATTTCAGAGTCTTTACAAAACGTCGACTGCTAGCGGGTTTTTGGACGATATGTTACTGATATTTATCACACTATACCTCTAACAGTTTATTATTGTTAACTGTTACTTGTTTAAGATTATTCTGACGTAGGACGGGGCGTGGCGCTTTGGCGAGACTTAACATTTATCAATCTCTGTGCTTTGGAACCATAAACAATTTATACATATTTGTTCAATTAATTCTGTAATCAGACGAAATCGTGTATATTATTTTCGAAGAGTGCAATTAATTTATTGTCATGTTCGAAATTAACACGTACTCGCTAGGCTTGTGGTGTGGAGTCGAAGATAATTTTATTATTACATTACAAAAGCAAATAATATTTATAAATAATCCATCACTATTAATATTTAATTGTGTATACATACATTTCCCTTCCCTTGGTCCTAATACGTGTTTCAAATGAAATTGTATCAAGAGTAAAAATACGGGACCAATGATATGATGTGTCAGAAGATTATCGATGGAAATTGTCATGCATCCGGTGGGCGAGCGGTCGGCGAGTGGTAGGCGAGCGGTCGGCGAGTGCGCAGCGCCGCGCCCCGTGCTCGCCCCTTTTTTAGTGTAAGCGATGTGAATGTAACAAAATGAATATATTATTTGTTCTCGTTCTTAATATATTGTTTTATTTCCCGTTACGTATAGTTTTATTTAAGATACATACAAGGTTCACTAAACAATTTAAAATAAAAATGTGAAATCACGCCTGTACCTCCCCGAACGGGTAGGCAGATGAATGAGTACACTCCCACTATGTACATATTAAATTTTACGTCCCCTTATGAAATAGAGGGGTGAGCCCATATACAGGGCATAAACCCAAAGCCACTACTAAGGATTTCAACTTATTGTTAGAGTCGGGGATCGAATCCAGGACTTGCGCTTGCAACCAGGTGACCGACGAAGTAGGTAGTCAAAGAATATAACACAAATTCGAACAAATCGATTAAAATTATAAAAAGGTGTCTATAATTCTTTTAATACTATATCTTTAAGCGTTGGTGTGTAGGTACATTTGAATCAAATTTGTTAACAAATAAAGAGTTTATTTTATGATTAAATATGACCTGCACTTGGCAATGAAACATTTAAACTATCCCGCGTACACTATACTAGTAATGATTTGATTAACAAGTGCAAAAAGGATGAGTCAGGTGACTACATCATCGGTAACAATGGTGGCTCCGGATCATTCCACAATGAATTGAACATAAATCGCCCGCAATGGAAAAATACTCATTCAACGTCTACTGGAAAAATACTCGTTCAACCTACTTACATGTTTTTGAAATTGTCGAACTTGCTAGTACAAACATTAGTGAACCTTACCTGAGCCGAGGATTGTGACTTCAAATTCTACCCAGAATACATACATTTAGGTATTTGAGCGACAGAACCGAGCATTTGTTCTGTGTCTGCCAGTGTGACCCATTGACAGCAGTTTTCTGAATTAAATAATTATGCCGAATGAATTGAATTTAGCTTACATCAATCTTTAGATGTCTTCATACAGAATACGTCTGTTTTCTTTTACGCGTCTCTTCAGAACATTCGCATAACCACGAGGGCAATTGATGTACGACCTTCACGCATTTCATCATAGAGAAACTCGATCACGGCCATATTCAGTGTACCGACGTCTCACAATCTCCAGGTAGTGCTTCAGTCTCGTGATCCCTTTCAAGGCGATCGCTGTATTTTGGCATAAAAGAAAACTTTTAAAATTACATAAAAACCGTAACACCCGTTTCTATAAATACTGTTACATTCTACGTCTCACATAAATGAAATTAATATTATTTCTCGCCAAAAATTTGTAATTAAAAAGCAAGAATGTGTATTTCGAAATTTTAATACAACATAAGGCAGAAATTTAGACAAAATACGGCTAAAATTACAAAACTTTCTATGTAGCCTATACATTTTCTTTTAGAACAAGCGCTTCCCTGTTTGTGTAGGAAATTACAGAAGATTCCATGACGCGGTTATTTAATTAGATTCAGTGCAGTATATTTCTAATTGCGAGTTGAAAACGGACCGTGGCGTTATTGTTCGCCGGCTCGCTCGCAGTGCCGTTTATTTTTATCATTAGTACTTACTAATTGGATCATTTAGATACCTGTTACAATCCGGACTGTACCTATATCTATAGATAGTACCATTAACTTAATGTTTACTAATTCGATTCATTATACACGCATAAAAAAATATATAAAAAAAGTAACATCACGCCTGTTATCCCCGAAGAGGTAGGCAGAGGAGTGTAGAACACTCCCACAATTCACCAGTTGGATATATATTTCATTTAATAGACATAGCATACATCCATGGAAGTGAAATAGGTTTTAACGCAATATATTTTTCTTTAAATAGTGAGTTAAATGAGTCTACGTGGATCACGAATCTGTATTCAAAGTCAAATAGCTTTAACATGAAACAGATATATATATAAAATGCCATAACGATGGCGGTATACCATTTTTACACAATTGTAGCACCCATGTTGTTTACAGACATTAAATTCGCGCGATGATGCTGTAGCAGTTTAAACAACAAAGTTTGAACCCTTACGATTTCGTTCGCTATAGTAAAACTATTAGTGAAACTTATAAGTCGCACAGCAAATATGCAATCCGCCGTGAACTAAGAGTACAGATGTTGTTGTCAAGAAAGAAAAAATAAGCCCACATCATTTTAGGATCGCACAAATTTTATTGTTGAATTCGGTTCAGTACAGCTAGGTATACTGTTGTTGTTTAATTTCAGTCATCAAATTGTTTTGATATTGTTACAAGCCAGGATTTGTGTACAAAAATAAGCCGATTAAAACTAGCAGGAACCCAATTTATTAAATAATTATAATCACTTCGCAAAGATTACACTTAATTCGCTCTAATACTTGTATCGCGTATTTGAACTCGTCGCATCGCAAACACAAACTGACTTGGCAGTTACACACGCCTTCTATTTATTATTTCTATGTATACGTCATTTAAATTTTCTAGAATGTTTTTCGAGAAACGCAGCGCTCCATATTATTCTATTAGGTGTAGTATTATTATTCTATTATTATGACTCATACTCGCAATCAATCAAACCTTAAGGATGCTTCTGCTTTTCTGTAACCGACAGGTTACATCATTGATTTTGATCATAACTCGATAGTGTGTCTCGATAGTCCCATCTATGGTGTTGCTTCGAAGATTCCCCTTAGCTGCAGAGTGGGCTATGTAACCACGCTAGTGATCCTTCGTCGAATCCCCCATTGTTCAATTTCCGGTCATAGCGCGTATTCATTCTCCCAGATATTTATTGGCCTGATATGTTCTTAAACGTCCTGTTGTGCATGCTGTATGCTCTCCTTCCGCTCATGGCTGAGATCAGTTTTAATGAGTTTTATGGTTATGACTTATTTTATTTCTTGATTAGCAGTGTTTGCAATCGTCAAGGTAAGATCTTCTTGGGGAGGCGTCTGTATTGCCTCGAGATCTTCCGCTGCAATGCTCGAACATGAAGCCATTCTCTGCCGTGGCTGAGCGATGTATCTAATAATAATCCCTTTGATCTCCTAAGATCCGTCTTTATCCCTTCTGTTTTTTTGCTTTAGGGCAACTCAGTCGAATATGGCCACATTCTCCACAGCCATAACATCGTGGTCTAAACCTGTTATATCCGGTTGCGCGCAGAGAAAACTACCAGCTCCCTGGTGCGGTGAGAGCGATGGTCTTGTCTCACGGCCTCCACCTCCGGAGCTTGAGCCAGGGCATCTTTAAGAGATTCGTGGTGTCCGAGTCTCACCGCAGCCCTAATTTCAAGGTTGCTAATTGCCTCCATGAATGCTTGCACCAGTTTCCCCTCAATCAGTACAGGGGCAGACTGATATGCTTTGCGAAAAAATTTCTTAATTTCCAAGGCCCATTGTTGTAAACCTTCACTGCTGTGTTGTACACGATCCTTTAACTGCGCCCGAAACACATGTGCCAAGTGAGCATCGCCGTACCTGGCCTCCAACTCCTCCATCAGTTGGTTGTAGATCACTTTCTTGCCAAGAGCTTCCCAGACTGTTACAGCCTCATTTCAGAGACCCAACGTATGAGCAGTCATGGCTTAGGATTTATTCTACTCGTTCGCCTTCATAACGGCCTCGAATTGGATCTTATAGGCCGACCACGAGGATGATCCATCAAATGACGGTAATTTAATTCCAGGTACTGAAGTTGCAGCAGCTACCGTATCTGCTGTCCCGTTTCCCGCCCTAAGACTGCCTAATGTTTTCTTAAACTCTGCAATCGCAGTTTCCGCTTCAGCGAGGCGCTTCTCGTGTTAATGCACCTGATCCTTCATCATCTTAAGCTTTTTCCCAAACGTTCCGTTAATGTCCTTAATTAGGAGGATCTGTTCTTTCTGTCGATGGACTTGTTCCTCCTTGTCGCGCTGCAGTTGCTCTTCTAGCCGATGAGCCTGCGCTTCTTGGCCGCGGGGCTGCTCCTAAGGAGGAGCGACGCGGGTCACACTGCAGTTACTCTGCTAGCCGGCGGGCCCGCTCCTCATGGCAGCGAGCCTGCTCCTCCTTGTCACGCTGCAGCTGGTCTTCTAGCCGACGTTGCTGTTCCTCCTGGAGACGGGCCTGCTCCTGCTGGTGACCACCCTGTTTTTCCTTGTCGCGCTGCAGTTGCTCTTCTAGCCAACGTGTCTACTCCTCTTGACGACGAACCTGCTTCTGCATAAACGCCATCAAAGCAGCGAGGTCCGGAGCTACCGGTGCTGTGGACGGGCCGGCTTCCATCCTTGATACTTGCTCTTGAGACGTTCGTGGCAGGGCGTCTCGAACTCGCCGTTGTTCAGCTTCCTGCTGACGTTGGCTTTTCGTCCTAATACCTTCAGTGTCGTCTTTCGGCAAGATCGGCATATTTTAAATCCCACTTCTGACACTAATTGTTACGAGGCCGGATTCGTTGAAATAAAGTATGCCGATTTATACTTGTATCGCGTATTTGAACTCATCGTATCGCAAACATGAACTGACTTGCCAGCCAAACACGTCTTCTATTTATACGTCGATTAAAATTAAATAATCTGGAATGTTTTTCGAGATTATTCTATTAGGTGTAGTATGATTATACTATTATTATGACTCATACTCGCAACAATGGACGCCGCTACGTCGAATGTACTAGAAACTTTATTCCGTCGTTTCGGGAACATCGGGTACTCGACTCGAAGTTTCTAGTGACAACTAGTATTTTATTCTATTCTGTTCGATTGCGCAACAATAATCTTATCTGTTCAATAATTTAGAACACAACCGTGTAGTCTTAAAACTGATTTAACTCTCCCTCTTGTCTTCCAGGTTATACGAAAGGAGAACAAGAGACGCTGGCAATAAATTCCACTCTTTTGCAGTTCTGCGTTTCCTCCTACTCAGAGGAGTAAATACTCCTCTGAGTTCCTACTCAGAGGAATATTTACTCCTCTGAGTAAATCAAAATAAAATTTCCTCCTGGAAACGCATGTATATCAGGTCGATGGTACCCTGTCGTACGAGTAGACCTCCAATGGTAGAACACTGCAAGTGGAACCAAAACCAAACCAAAGAGCTCTTGTGCGCAGTCTTTAAGTTTTATCCCATAGTAACCTGCGAGACGAGCCAATTTGCATCGGTGCTCAAAACAATGATGCAGTTTTTTGTTATCAATAAGTGGTCTGGTACGTTTCTCCATAAAATGAAACATCAATCTATAAAAGTAATCAATCATCCCGAAAAGCAGCATACCACCGATTACTGATAGCCTAGTAGTTTGAACATCAGTCTTGCGCTCTCTCTCCGGGGTCCTGGGCATCAAATCTCCGCGCGCGCACTTCTTTGCAAAAATGGGCGTTTTCGCATTAAATATTACTTGATATAACGGTGAAAGAATATGTTCTGAGGAACCATAGTGAGTTTTCCGTAATGTTCTCTCTGACGTGTCAAGTTTGCCAACTCGCACTTTGCCAATGACGGAGACCGCTGCCTTCACACCCCGAACGATAGAAGGTTAGAAAAAGAAAAGAATAATCCCGATTCATAGTTTCAAATCACAAAAAGAGGAATGATTCTTTATTACTTATGCACAAACAAAGATAGTTATGGAATACATATTTAATGCATGTTGACACTTTACAAACCATTTTCTTTCAATGTATAAGATACCAGGAAGAAATATTCACCAACAATAACGCATTTATTGACGAAGCACCATCGCATGATCGCATTACAGCAGATGCCACTGTAATAATTGAATAACAGAAATGGTATCTACTCTAAACGGGACTGAATTGAAAATCAACAGTTGAAACCTAACTTAACGCTTCAGATCATCTAATTGAGATCCTAGAACTAAACGAACTGTATAGTTGAGTTATTAATCGAAAAATCGCATTGAAGTTTTGCTAAAACCACTATGAGCGCAGTATTCAGCAACTTTGCATCAATCACTCAGCCAGGCCAGCGTCTTAAGCTGTTTAGGCAATAATCAAGAACGAACGCCCCGCTGGTATACTCACGACACTTGTTTTGTCCTAAATGAAATTAAACACAAATTGGCAGATGCCTCATTTAAAAATACACGTATACATTAAATTTCACATGGCTCCTTCCGTACTCCGCTTTTATTTGCTAGGATCATTAACCAATAACACAACAATCACAAAAACCAACACAAATATAGCAAATGTGTATTTATTCATTTTATAACACCCACCTTCTTCTGAAGTTGTACGGCTTTTGGACCTTCCCAAGCAGGCGGTCTTCTTATTTGCTCACCGCCTGAAAACGCAAATAATTTAACATTTCAATATCTTGGTTTAACATTAATCGCTGCTTCGAAACAAAAGGGACACAAATCAAAAATGTTCAAAATTAATTTTATTGTAAAAAAATTGTCAGTTATATTTTCATAATTTAAATAGATTCCCAATAATTGCGCACTGTAAGCAATAAAAAACTACTGACGTCTTTTTTGTATTTTCGTAAAGATTAAAATTAAAAATTTTGTAAAATTAGGTCTATTCGCGTTGTGGCCCTTTTGTTTTAAAGCAGCGATTTATTTAAAAGGTGTGCAAGAAAATTTGATTTTAATTTGTTAACTAATAGAAAGAATTCCACAAAGTTAAATTTTTTGATTATTCTAGCACACATTGATGTATTAATGTTCTGTACAAAACGCCGAAGCGGCTTTGATTGTGAAGTTGTAAACCGTAAAATAAATATTTCTTACTTGAATATTTTCAGTGTCCACTTCCAGAAGCTACTTCACACTTCGTCACGCCCAGCGACACTTGCTCTTAACAAACGAACGGATGCGATCTTCTGTTGCTTGATATTCAACACGCCAATGAAAACTGAAGCGCTCTCCTGAAAAAAATTAAGCTAATAAATATATATTGTTAACAATAATTGCAAATTAACAACAGTAAAATATTCCCAATCGGCACTCTATTAACACCGTCAAAATGGCAGACCGTCAATGGTACCTTCGCTTTTAATAGCCCACTCAACTTTTGCACAATATAGCTACCTCACAAATGGTAATGTGAAAGAAAGAATGCGAAAGCTTCCCAAATCTGTCCACTTTTCCGACGCGCTTATCCACTTACACAAACCCAAAAAGTTTCAGGTGAAAGAAAGCGGAGCGTACCGGAGCGTTAACTGTAAGCCGACAGACAGCTCGATTGATCGCAGTTGCAAGCGTCATCGTGCTGCGCCGATGCAACGCACATGCGCCTTGCGCGCTGAAGGCCCGCTTGGGGTTCACAAAACAGCCTTCGATTTATATACACATATATGACTTTATATTTTTATACACGGCTCTCGAACATATACTCCGATCGCACATACATTAAAATCTCGACGAACTATTACTGAATAAATAATGTATACACCTATTTTAAAATTTACTCTTGAAAGTTTTTTTTTTTATAAAATCACACTATTTTTTTCACATTTACACTCATTTCATTCACATTTAATCACATTATTAACTTGAAACTTTTGTCATTGCACAACAAGGAGACTGATATTTGCACTGATACCTCAATTACAACTATTTCTACGGAGTGTAGCCCGCACATGCGGTTTCACATCTTGCATTTTTATAATTATGTGATGTAAAAAAGATTTCTTCGATACCAAAATAGTATATAAACATTTAAAACAGTCACTAACCAACTATAACAAGAACTCTTACGAACACTAACTTCACTCACTTTCTTTTGTAACATGTAAAAAGTTCAGTTCAAATTTGAGTCTAAGTTATAAAATCGCCAATTTACATCAAAAGCTTAAAATCTTTCATAGCGTACACTTAATTTACTTACCGTTTTATTTTATTAATATATATTTAATATCTAGTGCATATATAAAAAAGCAGATTTTATGAAAAGCAAAGCGACATTCTAATACAACAAATAATACGACAATCTCACCTAAGCGGAATGATTCGGTCTGTCGAAATAACAGGAACCCTCTCGCCAGCCGACTGCGGCTCTAATTTACCCGGGAGCTACGACACACGTAGGAGAAGGTATCTCATAAGAACTGACATTTGCTCCATTGAAACATAACAGTTTTACTAATCAACTATCAAAATATATCCCTTGTATACATTTTACATTTTAATTTAAATATTATAAAATGTAAGTTATTTTTTACATGAAAGAACTCATTCATTTAATTTACTTTCTTTTAATATACAATTTATTTTAAAGATAAATCAGGATAAGCATATTCACATATGTTAAATTCCTAGCATGTACCGAATATTAAGAAATGAGTCATATATATTTTGTACAGAGTGATTAGATATTGAGAAAATAATATTTTGTGTTCAGTGCCAATGTTTTTATTAGCGCGTTTCAGTTGTTTTGCTTGATGTGATGCCTACCAAATCTCCCTATTTCTAAACGGTATATTTACAATGAAAAATCGAGCAAAAGTGCTCAACTAATCCTAAGGACTGAGAACTGATTTGGATTTTAGACACCAGGACGTATGGACTAAAACGAGGTTTTATACGTACGCGATTTTCTTTGCTCTTTATAGGAGTATAATATAACTAACATTCTGTAAAGTATACATTCCAATAAAATACAAACTTTGGATAACTTTATCCTTATTTTCCAATAGACACATACCTCCTCCGAAATTCTTTCGTAGCGCATCTTCCCATTCGTATAGGCTTCGTGCCGCCAGAAAGGGACGTAACCTCTAGCCACCCCCTCATCCCCAACCTACGGTTTTCGCTGCCCACCTTATGTTTGCGCACTAATATTTTCGACTAAATTAACATTATTGGCATCCACTTATGATGGTGGTAATCAATAGAAATTGTACAAGTATCCGTTACTTAGACTACCGTACGTAACTATATGTATATAGTTATTGAATATTATTTCTTCATTCTTTATTTCTTTAGTTACTCGTATATTGGACAACAGTTTATTATTGTGTTTCATGAAATTGTTAATAAGGTAACATCACGCCTATTATTTCCGAAAAGGTAGGCAGAGGAATGTAAAACACACCAACGTTTCACCAGTTACGTTTACGTCCCACTATGGAATAGGTGATGAGCCTATTGCCATGCATCGGGCACAAATCCAGACTCTGAGCCACTACTAGAAAATCTAAATTAGTAAAATTCCATAGTGTCCGGCCCGGGAATCGAACCCAGGACCTCCTGACCGACAGTCGCACTTAAAACCGCGTTGGTTGTAAGTGCGACTGCCTACCTCTTCGGGGATAACAGGCGTGATGTTAGGTAAATGCAATAAATAACTATTTAATAAATTTGCATTTTAATAATATGTATATTACATGTAGCATTCATGTGACGTTAATTTTCAAACATTCCTAATTAAATATTTTAAGATTGAAGTGAAGTGAAGATTTAAGAAACTCGTGGGCACATGTCTATTGACTTACGTACAGAAGCTAATAATATATATACCCAAGCAACTATTTAGGCGTCAACTTATATACATATATGAATATATGATTTCTTTTTAAAATTGTGTATGTATTTTTAAATATTTATGTGTATGTATTTTTAAATATTTTTAATTCTAAGCATCATAAAATGAGTTATAACAATAATCTTACATTCTAATGCACTCAAATATTCATCTTCAGTCGTTAAGGTACACATTGTATTGAAGCGTATTCTTAAACATTAGGTACCTGTTGCTACACGTGCCGCAGCGTGGGACGTCGATGACGAAAGTACGTGGGCCCTCTGATATTAATTTTACTGAGGAAGTTATGAATAGCCGTTATAGAAAGGCAATTGAATCATTCGACAATTTAATGTACATTCATATTTATTTTGCAAGTTTCGTGGCAATATTTTTTACCCATTTGCCACCATAGAAAATGTGAGGTACGAATCAACTCGTAATTGGCAATAGAGCCTAGACCAAGCTACGAAAATACTCGTAGGTTGACAACAGGATAGGTTTCTTACTACTCGTTGCCAACTACGAGTTTAATCGTAGGAATCTCGGCACGTACCACTCAACTCTCTTTTAAAGCCCAAAAAGACATACTCTGCACAACTTCGCGTTTTTTCGGGTCTGTTGTTACATATGGGCACTGTCAATTTGCCTACCGTGGAATATTACCTGAAAAGAGACGACTTATATTATATGTCACTTTATAGTTCGAAAATTCTCGTAGTTGACACTGGGCGCCAAATACATACTTACGAGTGTACTCGTAGCTGGCAGTTAACGTGTTAAATAATCTCGCGTACACATGAATCTGTTCACGCAATAACCTCAAAATGCAAAAGATTGTACAATGAAAAATAGAAACATTTTCGTAAAAGGAAGGTAACATCGTTCAACGCAAAGGACGGTGCGATATGGCGTTGTCATTTGACTTATGAAGACAAAAGGGGGCATTGTTAATATAGTTATAGATATCAGCAGTCCGTGTCGGGGTGAACGAAGAATACATTCCCCGAGCCTGTGTCGGGATACAGAGTGGCGTAAGTGGCACGGCGCGATCTGCCTATACACAGCTAAGTGTGCCCTGGCTGCCTGAGTAGCAGCGTAGGCGGTGCAAGAAGTCGTGCTCCGCGGTCCTCAACCCACATACCCAGGGTGGGAATTACGGGCGAAACCCCCCAGGGGCGGCCTACACTGCCACTACATTTAAACAGGCCTGATTATATGCTTGCCAAGTTAGAGGCTATTTATAGACATAAGTAGAACGTGATTTTGCCCACAACCTCCATACAATACACATATACGAATGTATACATACACATTCGTACATAATCTTGAACGTTCCATAAGAAAATAATATACATTTATAATATCATACGATTCGCCTCCGTGATTGAAGAAATAATATTCTATAGGTGAGTGGGCGGCAAGCAGCCCTCTTACGCAATAACATGGAAGCTATAAGTATCAAATACCAATATAAATTCTGAAACGTGTTCTGCCTTTCTACTTATTATAAAATCTAAATTAGACCAATCCTATAGTACCCAACCCCGGATTCGAACCCAGGACCACAAGGTCAGTGGCGCTTTCAATGACTTAAGTAAGAAGGTAAAAAGTAAAAGTGAGTAACGAACAATTTTGACTAAGCTGTACTTGTACAGTACATGTCCCTTGAAATAATATAATCGCTGATTATAATTCATATTTATTACTTGATTATTTTTATACAGTTATTTTATTAAACCATTGGAAGGTTGGTGTGTCTAAGTATTGAAATAAGTATATAAGAATAATAGTTTGAGGACAACAAAGAACTTACGAGTGAATGGGATTTATTGCTGTTGGCGAGTTCGATGAAAATGATAAAA
>DWTO01002285.1:0-14274 GCA_018244755.1 Jemadia pseudognetus
GCCGCTTCTTCTCCATAGCGAGGCATTTTCCGAAGCGGTGGTAGTTTTATTTTGACGTACAAAAAGTGTTCTATTGAGCCAATTTTGAATAAATGAAATTTGAATTTGAATTTATTCGTAATTCTATTGAATTCAAATAATGAATTTGTGGGTTTTCAATATTTTTAAATTAAAAATATCACTGTAGTTGCGTAACATAACGTTGTACCAATTATGTTATACGTTCCGTGTAATAGATGTTGTGTAGCCCACGATGGTACAATTGTATATTGTATGTATTATCGCGAGTTGTACTTAAAATGAGCATAACTCCCCTCCTACCAGCTGTTCTGACAACCTGAGGAAGACAGCAGGTTACTGCTGGATTCGAAAAGCTCAGGACCGGGAGCAGTGGCGCCGATTATGGAAGGTCTACGTTCAGCAGTGGACATCCAAAAGCTGATGATAATAATGAATTGTTGCTCCACCTGTATACACACTGAACCAGTATCCTTCGCCGCTCACAATCGAGCACGGCCATGTTCTATTGTTATACACTCAACTCGCACAAATAACAGCTGATCACGTCTTATTGAACCACTTAAATTCATATCGTAACGCCTATTCCCCATAGGGGTAGACAGCGGCTAAAGATTTCAATCGGCCGTAGTCCGGACACGCTTCCGTCGCATGTCCCACTTTCATCAGTATCGTAACACGTGCTCGCCTAACAAGGCTCGTCTCGACCCTGACTCTCCATAGAAATGTTTCGCGATGGATAGAAAAACTTGGGTTAATGTGTGTATTTCTCGACCTATCGATTGTTGCTTGCTTGTTTGTTACTCTCTTCTCTAAAAAGCGATACGTCTCCAAGCTGCTCCACTGCTGAATGTTTCCAGATAATGTTCAGGTGTAACATCACGCCTGTAATCCCCGAAGTGGTAGGCAATCAATTCATATTATATTATTGAATTATTACTCATTTTCTTAAATTTTTTAATTAATCAGATATGTATTCATTTCATCAATTCGTTTTCCCATTTACCTATACATGAATAGTTGAATTTCTCAGAAACGTCTTATAATAACTTGTATTGGAATCCTCGTAGATTGAACGGCGCCGCAGGTGGTGCTTAGTTTTGTTTTTAATTTCGTCCGGTCTGGAAATAGTTTCATTATAACACACACAAACCTACACGTATTTAGTCACATGAATGTTTCAAGCTAATTAGGATTTCCTGATCACGTCCGTAACGTTGAACTTTGGATGGTTTTCGACTTTCATTTGATTCCAATATATTATCAATATATTGTCAGGATAAACAGAGAATACCGAATGTAAAATAACTCTAACCCTACCTATTTACATATTTATTTTCCTATATACACAATATACATAGGTAAATGTATTCAATGTAAATAAATTCTTTGCTATTTAATCTCCTTATATCTATTCGCATAAATTATAACAAAATTACAGTAGTATTCGCGGCGAATGCGTTCCCATGGAACTGTTAGTGTTTCGGTCTGAAAGTTGTTGCTTACGACAACTTGTGCACTGGAGACTGCCATCGCACTCGTAAAGAGTAATAACGGGTCTGATCATCATCAGTCTATTTCCTTCCACTGCTGGACGTAGGCCTCTCCAATAGCACCGGGTTCTGATAATAGCTTCCAATGTTATTGATACGAATTAATACGTATGTATGCGTTTGATATTAGTTTCCCGTCTCGGCAAAAAAAAATGTGAGTTTCGATACTTTTACTAGTTCTACCTGTTTTGTTATCTATTATATTATCCGTGTGCATACCACCCACAACACTAGTCTTTTTTAATAATAAGAAACGTAGCACGAATCTATTAACAGGTTATTGTAATAATAATTATTCTAACAGCCATAGCTAATGCGTTAAAATGTTCGAAAATAAATGTTTCAAAGAAAATAATTACTGAAGTCCAAGTAAAACGTAACGTTTAGAAGCGATGGAGAAAAATAACAGGACACACAAGCTCTTGTGTTGGTGAGTGTACCGAGTTTATTTCATTTTTTAATTTAGTACCTACACCTATTTATTTTGTTAAAAATTATATTAAAATAAATTGTATCGATTAGCTATTGTGTTGGTAAGTATACCTTATTTATTCCGTCTGGGCTTCCACATCTGTGTGTTTACTGTTACTTTGGATATTCTAATCACTTTTTATAGAGGATATTCAAAGAACACACTCTCCGGAATCTCCGGGAATCGTTGCTGGAGCAGCGTGGTAAAGATAGCTCCAGACCTTCCATAGGCCAATGGTGGGTCGTAAAAATGCATGAAAACAGATTGCAACTTTAAAAACATGTGATGCAATTGATTGTAACGAATGATTCATATATGTCCCTGTACGGAACACTCCATTGTGATCCATTTGTCCCCTATCCCGAATATCCTTTTACATCAAATAAGCCACTGATACAGGACTGTGTGCGTAGTGTGCCAGAGCGTTGACCTGCCGCGGGGAAAATATAGTGCCATGTTTGTATATCATTATTATTTGCATATGAACTTGCAGATGTTGGTAGAGAATGATTTTAGGTATGAAATTGGCCCGTAGTCATAGGAGAAATGTAGGGTAAAATAAATAAAATATTAATATACGTGTATTGTATGGCGTTGTACAGATCTTCACGCCAGATCGTCACGGGGTAGACAGGGAGCACAGAGTTTTAAATATCTCTATCCTTACAGATCTGTCGTTTTCTTCTACTTCTTTAATTGTATGGTAGTTATATATGACGAAAGTAGACGTAAAATGGACAGAAAATGCATCAATACTATTGTATTTTGAAAAAAGGTCCTATGTACTAGTATAACAATTTCAAGCAAAACGCGTCCTTGAAACGTTAGCGTTTGTATGTAAATTAATTGAAGGTAATTAAGAAATAGTATTTAATTTATAATAATATAATAGAATATAAACATTAAAATTATATAAAATATATTATAAAATAATTATACCGTAAGTGAAGAAAACATTCATGTAGAAAATATATGAAAAAAACAACAGAAAATAATTTCAAATTATAATATTTAAAGGTATATTTTGCAACCTTTGGCACAAACGGTGTTCATATTGTTATTAACTTGAATATAAAGTTAGAGATATGCCAGTGTTATTGTTAAATGTAGTGGCCGGTGACATTTTGACGTTAAATTTTTTTTTTGTTCCAGCTCCGGGTTCATGTCGTCTTCGATAGAAGAGGTGAGTGAATATAAAGTTAATTTTATAAATATTTTGAAAATTTTCTAAATCGTCATTAAGGTATTATAACTACATGCATTCAATGAATGTCAAAATCATATTGATATCTAGAAATGTTTGGTTGTATGAACATTATACTGTACCCACAAGGTGTGGGTAGGAGGTTAGGTAGGGATTTTTAATAATCAGACCAATATTGTTCAACTTGTTACCTCTTATCAATTATCAGTGATCTGTTATCAGAGTGTGTACATCAGACTTAATTGTACCGTGTTGCTATTTATGTTAACGGAGTAAATGACTAGCAAATAGCAGCGGTTACAATTGATCCATGCTGCCGAAGTTTTATTCGTTGTTGTTACCATCGTCAATAATTTTGTCGTTCCACTGTTGGACAAGAATCTGCTGTCATAATATGGGTACTAAAAACGTAAGGGTCTAATAGTTTTTTCGTGTAATTTTAAATGGTATAGGTACCAAGTTGCTCGGCATGTTTTTCAAAAATTTGTGAACATACCGATGTTGCCAGTAAGATGATTAAAAATGCAACCAAAAAATATTAAAATGCACGATAGCATATTTATTACGGCGCTGTCAACACCCGCTAGTGGGATAAGGAAACTATAACAGTGTCATTAAGGTGGCGGCTCGTGAAAATTTCCGTGAAAGTGACGGTGGGAGGTAATAAAACATGAAAGTTCCAGAGCGGCTACAAGATATTTTCGAGACGTCTTTGTCTATTAACAAACGCGTAGAGGATATTGTGCACTGTGAGCATCCTGTACATGTGTCTTTTTTACCTAAAATAGAACACGCATCCTCCTGTATACGCATTTCTTTTACATTGAATAAAATATAGTTTCTTTACTCGAGGTTAGTTATTATTATAGTTCTGAGTTACCACTGCTCTTTTCGGATGGTATATTATATATTTATTTCAATATAAATTTTGCTCAATAAAGTCGGTTTCGTGGCCGTCGTACAAAATAGAATAGACAGACAATATGAAATTAGTAATTGTAATATTTACAATACGCTACGGATTTTAGTCACAGCATATAACATGTGTGTACCCGTGTAGGTGAGAACGACTGTAGGTAGGTTAGGTTAGGTAGGTAGGTAATTTTGATACTTGACTACGCTGTAAGGTAACGTGGCTGTCACACCCACGAACAGACAGACGAGACGGGTGCAAGTATATCTATATACATATTTAAATGTATATAAATGACTATTTTCGAACACACGTGGACATCACAATGAGCTTAGGGTAGGGTGTGTTTGCTTATATCATTATTTCATTAATGACATGCCGCATGGACTACACACACGTGACACCACGCCTGTACTTCCCTGAGGCGGTAGGTAGAATAACTTAGTACGCTCCCGCGTTTCGCCAGTTGTGTATTACGACCCACGTGATAGGGTGTGATGTGTGTATTGACAATTTTATTTTATTGTCAAAATAATAATACATATAATATTATCATCCAAAAATAAAAGGAGCTCGTCAAGTGTGTTAAGACTGAGATATGTGGCGTTCAGTGCTGACTGCCTACCCCGCATGGGAGCCGGCAAGACGACATAACATGAATCATCAGTAACCTGATACCTCCGCGGGAAACGGGCGCGATGTTATTTTGTATAGGCACTGTTGTATGACGTCTGCGGATTGCTCGCACGGTTTCCACGAGCTTAAGGCTAATTATCTAATTTCCGTGTTTACTGGTACCGGTGTCTGCGTTAAAGCTGCTGCAACACCTGTGTCTGTTTTGTTAATACTATTCTCCACTTGCATTGGCTAACTAGACGAACTATGAACGCGATTATTTTACTTTTTTAATTGTAAAAAATGTCGTGCGAATCAGTTAATTGACGCAATAATCTATATTGTTATTATTAATAATACAAAAAGAAAAATTTAGTTGCGTAATTCATAATATATGTTGTACCACTGGGTTAAAATCTAGAAATATTCTGATAATTAATGTAAACCATTATGAAATTGTAACACCGGCGAAGAATCAATACGATTTTTTTTATCTCAAATAAACCTATATTATATTAATGTTATTTAAATTGGATACCGTATATAATTGGTATGTCGATGTGAAACGCTTCACATCACCAGTGTATGATAAGTATGAGTAGCATGAAAACAAAAACAGTTCGAATTAAACTATTAAACAGCCGGTGCAGCGGCGGCAGTACAATAGCAACATCCATAACGAATTAAAACAAATATGATGACGCGTGAGCTTCAGTCACATATATTACTGTTGGTGCAGAATTAAGCCGAGTGACGAACACGCGGGTAGGACGATTGCGACGCGCTCCGGTTTTTGGAATGCAGAGAAAATTACAAACACTTCCGGCTGAGAATACGTGGGCAATGTTAATGTAATAATACGCTTGTAGCGTCGTATAGTAGATACATGTTACTGAATAGATATTATTAGCATTTATGAATGGGAAGAGAATGTGTGAAGCGACTGATGAGTGTAGATATAGTTTGTCGAGTCAGTAGAGAGAGAGATGTGTGGGACTTGATCCTCTCTACTCTCTACGTACGTCCATAAAGGGTGAGGATGTAATAATAAACATTCTTATTAGGAATGAAAGTAAGTTATTTTTAAGTACGAAATTCTGTTGTAAGTTTCACATGTATTAGTGACCTAGCTCCGATTGGGATTAAGGATACTGATACGTTTGCTTTAAGGGTCTGCGAAATGGTTTCCATATTGGACTAGTCACTCTTGTAGCCGTTGTACACGATTGTTGGAGTAAGCAACTCTTACAGAAGAGAGAGAGAGAGAGAGAAATGTTTAAGTGTATGAAATCGGTGACGAGTGTATGCTATGACCTCGGCGTGGCCGGAAGCAATGAGATTAGGAAAGTCACGAACCGAGTCGAACAATACGCATTATTAGAAACCATTACATACTAGTTTCTAATAGACACCTCAATGACTTAAAGCTAGTG
Organism: Jemadia pseudognetus; assembly: GCA_018244755.1. Classification (NCBI taxonomy): domain Eukaryota; kingdom Metazoa; phylum Arthropoda; class Insecta; order Lepidoptera; family Hesperiidae; genus Jemadia; species Jemadia pseudognetus. Next base: position 6,209 of record DWTO01002285.1, read on the forward strand.
ATAAATTTTCGATATTTCGTAAATCAGATCTGTGCTCTTTGTTACCGTTACCATTGTTACCATTAGGCAGTGGCTCAACGGGCCACGGGTAGCATGGAGTAGAATAGGCGTTGTGAGAAGCTGTACTCTGCGATCCACAACACATGAGCCCAGGTTGGGAATTATAGTCAAAAACTCCCTGCTCTGACATAAACCTGCATAAGAGCACACATTAGAGGAGGTCGTCAGTCTGCCAGCCGCGTCTGCAACTGGACATACCCGTTAGTGGAATGAATCGTGCCGGTGATGTGATGTGAAATGAACGCTATATAACTTCGCATCTACGAGTAGTAGCTTCCGACAGATGTTTTGATCCCAAATCCGCAGGCACTTGAACATTTCGACCGCGTCAGCGCTCTACGAGTTGAGAATCTCTCAAAATTTTCATAAACGTTGTTTAACAGAAATCACGTGCGAATTTAAAGTGTTTTGAGATATGCGTAAACATGGACGCATCAATACGAGTTTAAAATTAACGGACGGCGGCACGCACGTGTAATCAATGTTTCTGGGAACGTATTGTTTGCAATGTACGCTGAATAATTTCACCAGCTAAAATAGCACAGCGTCATCAGCGATGTCCTGCTGCGTGATTAATTGGATTCCCGGAAAGCGAATGACGCAAGTATTCCATGGTTGTATGTGTGGTGCAATCCTCTTAGTACAGCTGTATTTGTTTCCGGTACCGTCCGCATATCAAGAAGATACGTTTATGATGCAGGTACGAGGAGAGTGATGAATGAAGATGATGAGTGAAGAAGCATGTTAAATCTGGAAGGATAGTGATATTCTGCACTCGGTTCTCTCAGCCTGCTCCGTAAAGGACCTGGCGTGGTAATATAACTGGGTACATAATGATTACTTGTCTTTCTATTTGTACTGTTGCAGCACACGGAGTGGTCTAAGACATTCCTCTGTGCTAGAAAAACGTATGTTCCTTTATAACAAGTGGAATGTTCTCGTTAACTACTGTGACTCAGATTGGGCTCATGGTCTTCCATGATCTGTCCACAGCAGTGCACTTGCACAGCCGCGGACAACCCGCGTACCAAGCTAAGTTAGTCCCTACGTCTGAACACTTCACCCAATGCAAGCATGGCAGTGAAATTTTGTAGAAAATTCTCAATGGCTCTTATAGAAATTGTTGGGTTTGTTTATAAAATATACATATGTACACATAAGAGATAACTTTATCTTTGTTTCTGTGTACCTTGTACGTTCACAGCCTCGCCATGACACACCGGCGAGCTCGACGAAGTGGACTATACTTGAGAATGACAAAGGGGTTGTATCTTAGTCCACTCAATACCAAATCGGTAACTTGTTTGTTATGTCTCACACATAGACAGAAAAACGTTTTCCGCTGTAATGGCCATTAATGTGACCTTCGATCTTAGTGATCTCAAAATAAATCTCTTAATGATCTAGGCGCACGGCAGTTCTTCACTGATCCATCTATCCGTATGGTATCTGAGATCAATGAAAATGGGACAGCAATAGAAAAAAGAAAGGGAGAAAATATAAGTAGTTAATTGTACATTCAATTAAATACACATAATAGGTTGGTGCTGAGTTATGTATACCAGATATAGAAGGGGACTCTTGACTATGTAATTTATTTACAATAAAATTGTAGGTAGAAGTTGGTCTAATATGAGTACCAACACAATAATTAATTAATTAATAATTTTTGGATAGGAACTTGGCCCTTGTTTTACATAAGTGTTTTCTTGGGATCGTACCTTCTCTCACTAATTGTGTTCTTAACTGATCATAAGAATTGATTACGTTCAGCTCGTGTGCGCTAATTGCTCGCGGTTTTCGTTCGTTCAAATTTAATGTACAATTAAAGTTTAGTATTGTACGCATCGTTCGACCAGTGCCAATGTTTGTCCTTCAGAGAGGTCGTTCGCAATCGCGCAGCTCGTTTCGTTCGGAATGCGTTTGTATTTCACATACGCTACGTTGGTTTCCATTTATTTTTGTTGTTTTGTTTTTATTTCGATAGTGCGATGTGACACGCAAATAAATTATGGTCTTTCACAAATGAAAGTAACTAGGCTCTGCAACATGTTTCGCTTGCAATAAATTGTTTCGTTCCATTCGAAGATGTTTCGAATATGTAGTAAAAAGAGAAAATTAAAAATTGTAGGTAATTATAAAGTAAAGTAAAATATTGTATATTTCATATGCTATGTTTTCTTCTATTACAATTCACATTTTCGCTTGGTAATTCTCAGAGCATCTCCTCGATTATTAATCATTTAGTGGAACGTGTTATATGTATTTACCTTTTGATATTGAAAACGTATGTATTAATGTAAACATGTCTCGGCTTTCAATATCTTATCGGCCTACTGATATAATCTCGCATAGTTTTGGATAAACGGAAATTAGTAAACATTGTTTACTTTGGTCACTATGAACGTAAATATTTTTAAAAATAATAGTATCATACAATTATGAAATTTTGTAATAAAGTCTTGTTACGGATTTATCGCATTACATACGATAGCCTAACGCTTGGCCAACATTCCGCCAGAGGGAAAGTGCAATTAGAGCAGACATATCTATAAAAAGCCTACTCAGCCTGGCTTTGAAGAGTATATCTTTATTGCATATGCATGACGATAGATTATCGAATTTATAATGGTCGCTATTTCCTGCCCGCCGCATACCAATTTTTAAAAAGGACATATTACTTTATATAACTTTATATAAGAATTATAAAGAATATTTTATATAAGAATTATAGGGAATACTTTATATAAGAATTATTAGGGATTGCCTGAGAACGAGCCACGTGTGAATTGTTCCCGAGTGCGTTTGAGTTCCCGTAAACTCATCCCGTAAACTGTTCTTGAAAATTTCTCCCGGCCTGTTTCCCAAGGAGTTGTTTGACAGCGCGTTGCTCCAATTTCATGATGCGCAGCGATGACTCAGCCGTGGTGCTGTTTACGGGTCAACAACTCATGAGCGTAACGACCCAAATCTTTGCTTGTGTTTCATTAATTGCACGTCACTCAACCAGTGACCCAACGGACTAATTAGTAAACATTGCAATTGCCTTAAATTCGGAATATTTCAGCCGGCTCTGGAGATAAAATAACCAAGACAGATACTATCTGAAAGATCTGAAATGAGATCAACAATAAGACCTTCTAAAATGAAGTCAGAAAATCTGAAGTAAAATCGGAAAGAACTAATAACGATGAAAGATCTGCTCGTTTTGTCTGAATGTTCGCGTGTTCTGTCACCGTACAATAATTAATAGACCGATGCGCTGATTACTGCACATTAGGGTCATGGATCCGGGGTGCTTTTTACGAGGGCGAAAAGTACTAAAACTGTTACGAGCGCAAATACGTAAAGACTATAATTATACCTAAGGATTTCGTCAAAGTTTTATTGGATTATGAATAAGTTATTACCGAAAGCAATTTATACATATTTAATTTATGAATTCTTTTCACTTCTGCAGTCTATTCCATAAGATAGTGGAAAAACATATTAACGTACTATACCTGTGTAGCTATGACAAATATAGCAGGCACTTATTATCATTTAAACATATATGAAATTGATGAAAGCGTTTATTCTAAAAATATTATATTATAAAACTAATATTTTTCTACCGCTGTAAAATGATATATTATCCATTTTTTTACGCTATGCACGGCAACGACCTCAGATAACTGTTGGTTATTAATATATGTAGATGTTCTGGAAATTTCCGTTGTCAATTAAAATGAAGCAAAATACAGCCCAATCGAGAACCTAACCTAAAGTTATCGTTCTGATCTTAATGCATTCGAAAGCAATACGTTTATACGTTACGTTAAGCAATACAATACAATACAATACGTTAAGCAAAGAAAGAAAGAAAGAAAGAAAGAAAGAAAGAAAAAGGAAGAAAGAAAGAAAGAAAATATGTTTATTTTGCGTGATTCAATGTGTTGCCTTGCAAATACCTCAGGAAAATAGAAAAGGTCTAAATTAATTTATTTTCTATACACCATTTGTTATTAGCGCAGTGCTAATGCTATTTCAACAAACTCTGTAATTTCCAGTACTTATTACCTAATTCGTTTCCATTAACTATGGTGTCAGCGTGTCTTGTTTCCTTTATTTCAGTTGTAGACTTTTGTATTTTAGCACCAAATCAATTCAACGTCTTCATATCTTATATGTACAAATTAGAAATTTTATTGTGATCAAATCGAATACATCTGAACCTTAAATATAGTACATCAACTCCTGTTGTTTAAGAATTATAAAGTATGTACATCTAAAGCGATAAATAAAAGTTTGTTTTAATTTTTTTTTAATACGTACACGAAAATTTCAACATTTTCACTATGAGGCCGGAATCCTTGCCAAAGGCGTATAAATATGTAGCTGCTCGAGTGTCAGCGTAAAAGATTTACTGAAAAAGAAAAAGTTATATACGAAAATATATTTTTCAATCACTACCAGCGCACGCGCATAGAAAAGTCACGTAAGAAATAAACGTCCCACCAATTAAATGACGGAAATACTCGCGGCACTGTCGCTGTTTCATTGCGGGCGGGTGAGCTATAAACGTTTTTATCACTGTATTACCCTTTGTCGTTCTAAGTATGTACGGTACCTACTTATTTGAATAGATACATAAGCACATCTATGGAGTTTTTTGCGCCGTTTCTCCTCCATAGCGAGGCATACCCCGAGGCGGTGGTAGTTAGTAGTAGGCGGTGGTAGTCATTTTGACGTACAAAAAGTGTTTCTCAGGAATGAATTTTGAATAAATGCAATTTGAATAACTTTTCGCACTGCCCATTACTGCTGCATACGCAGTCTAAAATACTTACCGCAATTGACCCTTAGCGAAGCTGCGGCTAGAAAGTGTTATAAATTTGCTATTCGTGTTACATATCGTCGCGTAATTCTCTCGTTTCTCGCAATACGTCTTTTGTGTAACATACACCTGAACGTTTAACACATTCAACTTGTTCCGCCCACGGTTTCACAAAACAAAAATAAACTGTTTTATATCGGGTCCACCGTTACAAGTGTCAGTGTAGTGTTGACTGCGCGCTCGCCGGCAGTCAAGGGCGCTGTGATCGTGTGAAGAGAAATAGTCCGCGCTTCGAAATTTAAAATTTGACAGATTGTTTGGCGCGCGCGTCGCGACGCGTGACTCAGTGATCTGAAGTGCTTTCCTTTTTTTTAAATTTATTTCCAATAATCAGATGCCAGTGTTTCTAGAGTTTCAGTTTGAAGCTAATGTTTCGTAGTCGTGTCGGTATATTGAATTATATGCAAGATATTAATAATAACATATTTTTAATCTGTTTTGTACATAATACTGCATTAAACTCCAATCATAAAAATGAACAAATGTTAAATGTTCCTAATTAAACAGGAAATGATTTTTTCATTGTCAGAAAATTAACGGATATAGTTCACTTATATTCCGCTGCCATAGAATAGTGTAAACAAACTCGTATTCACATTTCATGCGTAAAGAACTTATCTTTCTCGTTATTTGGAGCAGCCATGAAAAGACCCAATTTCACTTAATAATGTTTATAAAACTGTTTATTTTAATACATCACATACAAGACAACTGGTGAATCGTGGGAGTGCTACACTCCCCTGTCTACCCCTTCGAATATATAGGCCTGATGTTATATTAATCTATTGCTGTATTCGCTGTGTGTAGAAAAAAGTAGAGGAGTATTTAATGTAGTACACTCCTAAGTTTCCCCATTTATGTTATAATATATGATAATATAATAAGATAAAATAATGCCTTTCCTTATGTGACTTCATACAAGTAACGCATACAGTAATGTCACATCTGTCTTCTTTTCAATTCATCCTACAATAAAGTCCCGCGCCGTCGCACGGCGCACGTGTTTATTTTGGAAAACACAACGTTCCGTTCGGCGCGCTGCAAGTAATCAACGGAAGTTGTGCGTTGTGGCTGCGTCCGGGGTGCATTCCAATACACGGTGTATTATAGCTATACCTGTATGTCGTTTTGTTCTCTATTCGGAGGGTAGTGTGAAGTATTCGTTATTATTATATATTATGCAGAGAGATGAATGTTCGGTCTGTGAGGATAGATATGTTTGACATTCAATGCTCTCTGCCCATCCCGTACCGCTCCTAGTGAGACGATATTATATTTTATTTTTATTATTTAATATTGTGGCTTGTAAACTTTCGCGTATTTTCGTGTAGATTATATTTTTTACATTGGACGGCTATCTACCAAACATAGATAATGCCAATTGGGTCAAAATATTTCTATATGTATTTTGTATACTCTTATCTCAAGTGCCCATTAAGTACATCACATATATTGCTGTTTTTTTGAACCAATTTCACACCGTGACATTTGATATCTAATGTGCGAACGTACATACAAAATTGTGTTGACAATGGTATGACTTTGTGTACACACGCAAGCACACAAGTACACTAATCGGCCATATACAAACGAATACAAACCATATACAAACGAATACAAACGAATACAAACCATATACAAATAAATACAAACCATATACAAACGAATACAAACCATATACAAATAAATAAAAACCATATACAAACGAATAATTTTTCGTTTCCGTATAGTAATCGTTCTTACATCGGATAAATTTCATTCAATGCACAATAGAATACTAGGGATGTTTCAGAATGCTGGTTCAAAGCAAAGTACACTTTTACGTAATGAGAAAAATGTTCAGTTAGTGGTACTGCCATATTAATAGACGCAAAGGACCTGAATTATAATCAAAAAGCACTTAATATACTTTTGAAAAATAATTGCTGAAGTTGTCATCGCACGAATGTCTTACGAATCACAAAATTCGTAATGGTGTTTTAAGCTCCAAGCTAAATACGAAGTGTACTGTTATTTATTTTCGTAAATATTATTATTTATTTTCGTGTTCGAAAATTTACTTCGCATATTTACTTAAACATTAACAATCAGCATTGTAAAACAATAGTATCATTCTCGTGACATACCTTAGTCTCTAGACCGTTCACCTAATGGCAATCCGATTGTACTTTCAGTGTACTTTGTTATCTTGCCCTTATCTAGCCGGCGCCTAGCCCACTCTATTTGAATAGCAAACTACCTACTTACGAATCTTTCAATTTACAATATTACCTTCAAGAAACCAAATGAATTTTATCATGTTTTTGTTTGCATTTTTCATTTAGACCACAACAGTTTTCATTTCAATTTCTACATATTCGCTATCGCTTCATACATTTTATCGCTGTTTTTTCTCTCGTGATAATTCGTATGGTTTTGACGTTGTTTTTTTAACTGGCTACTCTCTGCTACGTGGTTTAACTTACTTAAAGCTATAAATACGTCTGCGTTATTAACCATTGCCATCGTCACATTAAAATAAATATGCGTTTCTCCCGCTTCTCCAATACAATCATTCCGAATGAATGAATGTTATAAATGAGCGTTTTTGATTGAGAAAATTCACTTCCTATAAACTTTTAAAATCCATCAACCGCGAGCATATTTCAGACGCGCAGTCGTGTGTGATTGACGCGAAGGCGTTGTTCAAAGAGAATAGACGAATAAAAAGTTACCGTACCTCACTGAACGTATCACAAAAGCTTCGTAAATTTTTCATGCATGACAGGCTAGCCTTTGACGCGATCCCGAAGCGGAGATCCGTCCTAAGAAAGACCACGTATGCCTGAACGAAGCCTTATTCACCCTTGCTTTGAACATGTGCTTATCGGTGGACACAGTTTGCACAACAGTGTCGTGATTGGTTGGAGCGTTTTCGAATGGATTGTTGTCGTCACAACTCAGCGTGGAATTCTCACATGGAAGTTTCTGAAAATATTGACATAATTTTACATTGATTCTGAATGGTCGTTAAAAGCACAATGTATCATTTGTTACATAATGGTGCATAATTGCGTGCGTGTGCCAGAATATGGTCCTATAGATTCTATTCATATAGGAAACCTGTACGAAGCAGTAGAACGATTAACCG
>DWTO01002286.1:0-14268 GCA_018244755.1 Jemadia pseudognetus
TCTTTTTCTTCATCGTTACATACATACATATCCTCACGCCAGGTCTCTTGCGAGGTAGACAGAGAGCACCGAGTGCCAAATTGCTCTATCCTTACATACCTGCCGCGCCTCTCCACATTCATCATTCTCTTCATACATGCACGCCGGTTTTGCAGGCTTCTGACTCCCCCATCAGTCAGTATTCTTCATCGTTAAACCAGGTATATCATATATCCACACGCATATACATATGTATGTCCCACATCTAGGCAATCCAAATGTATTCCAAAACACTCACGTAGAGGCCGCAACAATCATCAGTCAAGCTTACTCTTACTTTGCATAACGTTTCTTACTTTCTAGTTTAGGTCATAAAATCGCCTAGAAAATAAGTAGGTACCATATGTATCAAGGCATAGACCACTTATTGAATAACTTATGTTCCACTTATATGTAACTTAAGCAGAGAACGTATTATTTTTTAATTGAAACAAAATATAATTCAATTATTATGTTTTGGGCTTTTCATTTTGTCCTATTACGAAGCCTGAAACAAACAAATTATAATATAATTATGAACTCTATTTTTAAAGGGTACAAGAGATTGATTACAAACACGTAGTCGAAAGTGGACGTAGATGAGAAAAGTAAACCCACGTATGTTATACTTAGCACAGTCTAATATTTGTCTCCGAGATTTACTCACTTGGTAGGGATTTTTGCAGCTTTTTATTCAAAACTTTTCTCAAAACATTTTATCTTGATTTTATATTCTATGTTAAGACCCTAAAAAGTTAGCTGATTCCAAAATAGGTAATCCACCAAACGTTCAATATGGAGTTTCAATCGCAATTTACAGTTTGCATTTTTCAAATAAATAATTAACTGCCTGCCTCTTTGGCCTTCCTCGTTGATCGTGTGACTGCTTTGTTGGTTGTGTTGGTTGCAGGTGCATCTGGTGACCCGGACCTCCTGGGTCCAATTCCCGAATCGGGCACTACTACATTTTCTAATTTAGATTTGATAGTAGTCGCTGAAAGTCTGGTTATGCCAGACTTACTTGCCCAGTGTATGGCAATTGGTTCACCAACTATTCCATAGTGGCACGTAAACGTAACCAGTGCAACGTGGGAGTGTTCTACATTCCTCTACCTACCTCTTCGGGGATTACAGCGGTGATTTACGTATAAATAATTAAATAAATCAGTCTTCATAATCGTCGCACTGCATTACAAATCTGAGAAATGGTCTAAATTTATCTCATTCAAATGTTTCGTCGTGTGGTAATGAGGAGCGCGTCCCTCGGCACGCCACGCCAGCATGGTGGCCAAAGTTCCAAATGGGCCACGAAATTATATTGTTATCATAATGCAACCCCATGCCTGAGGATTAACAAATGCTTTCAGATAAAGGACCGTAGTGACATTTAGGAACTCATTAGTTAATGTCGTGATGGCAACATTATTTAAAGTGATCGTCTTAAGTTGGCTATGAAATAACTTAATTAGCTTAGAAACAAATTTAATTAGCTGTATGATTCGGTGCGTTTTCGGTCCAGACTAAAACCACGTGGTAAATAGTAGTGGATATTTTGATAGAAAAATATTGACATTATAATTACTAAAATGATATATTAATAAGTACAATCTGTCAAAAAGATCACTATCATCAGATGTATGTTTATAAATCGATAAGAGTGGATATCGAAACGTGTGAATTTAAAAGGTACATCGTATATATAGGGCGTACAACTGATTCAATGAAGGACAGCATAAAATATATTATTGGCTTCAAATACAAACAATACTTACGAGGTTTTGTTTCTCCACATTCTGTGAGCGGTGCGTTGTGTGGTTAGTCTACTCTCCTTCCTAACTTCTGCGTGCTCACAGTAGACTGTCACTATATTTACATCAGTAAAATAAAAGTTAATTTCACTGAAGGTTTAAAAATAAATGACCTTTTCATATTAGCGTCTCGACTACGTTTCCCAGCGTGCGCTGCATAAATTTCACAAAGCATTAGGTGCGCGGCATGTGTGCACACGCGCTCTTTGCATCCCAATGTGCAGGATTACGCTGCATTCATAAATAATTATGAAATTCAACGAATTTCTGGATTCTGAGATGTGAACTGGTTAAAGGTGTAGTATATTGAACTGCTGTCACGTGAATTTGTTGTTATCTATGCAGCTGGGAGTTTGTAGGTTTACTCAAATTAGTAGAAAATTACAATATGTGTAATTTCATTTATAAAATTTGTTTTAAAGAATTTATACATGAACCGATTTTATATGAGGAACAGTAGACGATTATAAATATATGCTTATTAATTTACATTTAGATGGGAAATATAAGAAAATTCAAAAAATTAAAAGAGGCGGCAATAAATCCTGCGGAACTTTGTGCAGTCGATACTGTGTTCAAGAATCATTATAGGTACTCCTAATTTACATATATAAGATTTTTGTCACATAATATTCCTTGTCAAATTTCCTTTAGTTTTCTACTTAGCACGTTGTATGTAAGATTTAGTAAAGTTTTAGTGTTATTGTTACAATTTCATGGCTAACTATGCACTTTTTACGTAAATATAACCTAAATTGAATATTTTACCTTCATAGTCACTGCTGGCATGCCACTTTTGAAAATTGAGTTGAGACCTATTTAATAGCACTGGTTAAATGGATGCAAATAACGTTTGTAATTTAAATTATAGAGTTAGTTTATAGAACATGTAAATACCGAACAAAGAGGACTTTACCCTAGCTACATTTTAAACAAAACCAATAAAAAGTGTTCTGTTGCAGTTCTCCAGCCGTACAAGGCACAAAAGCGCGCGGTTGGCCACTTCGTAAGTCAGTTTCAAGATCGAGTGCTCATTCAGTCTCCCGGAATAGCCAAGGGAGGATAGTTTGAAATTCAATAGGAAACAAAACGGGGACTACATTACAGTGAAATGTTTCCAGTTTGAATTCGATTTCGGAGTAGCTTAGCATTTAAAATTCTAGTATGACGTCTTCCGGGATATTATTCGATTTCAATAGGTATTGGATAAAGTTTGCAAATTTAGCAAGTCTTGATAACATAATTGTATTATACAACTTTCTTTAGCGAAAAATAAAACCACATGAATCCATACTTACATAGTAATTAAAAGTAATTCTGTTTACACAAAAGCATAATAGCACAAAAACATAAGTTACCAGGTCTTATTTTTGGCCTATTATCACACCTGTAATCCCCGAATAGGTAGGTAAAGGAGTGTAATACAATCTCACCACCATTTATGTTGTGAAAAATAGAAAATATAATATACTAATAGCGTAGAAAAATAGACGCTTAATAAAATACCAAGTTTCTGTTGATTTTAACACTCGTATAGAAAAGTGGTGCAACTATAATTAACTTTTCTAATCACACAAGTTCCCTTCGCCGGGAAAAGGAAGTTTGAGGAGGAAATCCAATTAATCCGACATCCGCAAGATAAACTTGGTTGACTCGCACGACGAAATTCCGTCCACTTTTTTCAGAACCTGAATATTTCTTTTTTTGTGTCATAGATACCAAGCAGTAGTGGTCACTGGAACTACATATATATATTGATCTACATTTGTATATATTTAACAAAGTTCTATTTGAGTACGAGCTCACACATTTAGTTGTGATATTCAGACGAAGGTCAATATTTTCTAGCACTGCCTCATTGGTCGAGTGCAAGGGTTGCTGCTAATAGATAGGTCATAGCTTCGAATCCCGGATGGAGTAGTTTTAGGTTGAATTTTTCTATATGTTTAGATTTTTTTGAACTTAGAATTTCAAGTCACTACTTGAAATCCAGGGAAGAAATCCAAAATCCGAGTCACTACTCGGAGTCTGGATTTCTGCCCGATGTATATTCAACAGGCTTACCACCTATTTCGTGGCGCGACGTAAACCTAACTGGTGAAACGTGGGACCTTATCACGTGTGAGTACTCCTCTGTCTACCTCACTGAGGATTACAAGGGTGAAATTATTTTGTTACCTTTCATTTAGAACTTCTTATTTGAGTAAACATTAATGAGATAATAGCTAAAAGGCTAATACCGAACATTATGAATTTGAAGTGATAACAGTATGGTTTGCGAACCAACACATAATACCGTTAGGAACGTGTGGTAAAGAGGTTTATTATATTGCCCCCAACCCATTAGTTATTTGAGCCTGGGAGTTATTCTATTGGATTGGGGCTCAAGTACGTTCTTATTACTAAGGGATGCCCAAATACGTATTGTATGAATTTATGGAATTACATAATGATAGATAAACCGAAATCGAAGCTATTAACTGTTGAAGTACGGCTCCATAAAAAAATACATATAGGTACATTGCACACGAAATTGAATTTTTTTACTAATATTATTTGGGTAGAAGTGTAAGACACATCTACATACATAAATAAAGTTAGCAAATCTCTTAAGTGCATTAAGTGGTTATTTATCAAAGTCTATATTTTAAATTGTAAAATATAATTAAATATGAAATATTCGCGGGGAATAATGCGTCCAAAAGCTTTGTTTATACAAAGTAGGTATATTAATTACGTATAGTTTTGAAGTCGCCAGTACCTACCATATTTATATGGATAAGTTGAAAAATAAAATAATGTTTGTTATTTCATCTAATTTACAGAGTACAAAGCGGATGTATGTATAATTCCACATATCCTTTGGTGGCCATTTACATGTTCAGATCTTAAGGTTTCATTGACTATTATAAAAATCATTGGGATGTCCACGAAAATACCAAGTTGAATGTTTATGCATATTTAGATACTTCTTATACCCAGACAAATCAACTGCTTGTACTCATCGTAAAAACTATTTCGGGTTTGAATCGAATCCACGGCCTTCGGGGCAAGTCAATATATCTCATTACCACACCAACGGGTCAGTTATTTCTATATATAATATTTATTTGTACATAAGTTACTAATAATAACGGTTTATTATAAGAATCGGCATTAGGCAAAGCGACAACAATGTCAGGTGTCGTTAACTGTACAACTACACTACAAAATTATCACGACAATAATTTAATAAAATATAATATTATTTAAATCTCTAGGCATAACTATTTTCTTGCTTTTGAATAATTCATTTATAATTTAAATTAATACATTTATAAGTTACGATTACAATCGGATTTATTTAATCCTATCAATCATGGTGCTTTGGTCAAAGGATTATTTCCTGCGGTATTTGACCCAATTTAGAATCACAATTTTTATATATCATCAGCTTTAAATTCCTTATCGTTATCATATTGCTGTATAATTTATTTATGTTTTGCCTTTCCCTTAATTTTTGGTTTAGTCACGTCGTTATTGTTAAATTTAACTATTTAACCTGTAACGGGTTTATTTTATTTATAGCTGCTGATAAAAAAACTACTTATTTTAAAATAAAAATAAGTAACTAGTGCCTTAATTAATAAAATATTAATATTTTCGCATCCCTGACATTGGCAGTTACACATTTTGATTGTAATTTGGAATCCTTTGGAGTGATATCATTTTCCGTAATGAAATACGAAGTGAAGTATAGTTTTGTTTCAATATTTAAATATAATCTTTTTAAAAAAGATATCGGCCGAACTTATAAAGATACAATTTGAAATTTACCTAATATAAAGAAACAGAAACTTTGAATTACAAAAAAGCTGCCTGCAAGGTTAAAATGGAGCGAAATTGGAAATCCATTTCTATGAGAATTCAGAGTAAAAATATGGAAACCTTTGAAAATATCATTCTGGCTGGGAAAGTTGTGAAACAGGCAGAAAAGGGGGGATAAATTTTAATTAGTCAAGTTCGGAACGACGTTCGGATGGAGTTTCACAAACAACTTCTCTGTTATCTGTACACCTGCATGAAAATTGTTAGCTTTTCTAAATTGAATAGGAATTTGGACTGAAATACTTGTACTCGTAACATCAAGCCTGTTATCCCTGGAGAGATAGGTCGAGTCGTGTAGAACACTCCCACGTTTCACCAGTTGCGTTTACTTGTATTCAATACAATATATTATGGTTATTATATAACTATACGCTATCGTTGAATTCTAGAAACATCAACTTCACTCAAATACCAAAAATAGGTAACCTTTAGGCTGCAATCCCCTGCAATGCAATCCCCGTAGAGGTAGGCAGGCAGTGGAATGTACATCCCTCAGACATTTCACCACTTAACTTTACGTCCCACTGTGGAACAGGTGGTGAGCCTAATGAAATTATTAAGAATAAAAAAAATATCCAATTTCTTGCCACTTTTGGGCATATGTATATTTCTACTTACATATTACTCAACATCAAAGTAGCGGATATTTAGACCAATGGTCAACGCTTTTTTAAATTTTTAAATCTAACAATATCAATAAAATATTTTTTTCTACTACAGCACAGAAAGGAACGCAATATTTCGCAAAAAGCAGTACCTAATACGTCTCGTGTTGATTAACTTTATACGCCTTTTACGACCTACAACCATCTCAAAGTTGCCACTATTAAGGATGGACTCACCTATTATGCATGCGTTTGCTATCAAAATGTTAGTGTTTACACCTCATTTTAGCCATTTAAGGCGTCATAGAGGACCTGTTTAAACACAATTAATTAAAGTTTCATGCATATTAATAATCATAAAATACTGTTCACAACTCAGCTTTCATTTTGCTGTTAGTTCAAGACTAGTCTGCGTTGTTTGTTTTCTAACAACGGGCTGTCAGCTAACTTATTATGTTTTAATGAATTTTAAAATACATAGTTGCACTATAATTCAGATTTAAAAATAATGTTGCAATTTTATGAATCTGCATTACGGCGAGGTAGGGTCAACGTCAGTCGTAAACGTTCCCTTGATGTATAAGGTCGAGTCACGTCATAATAATTTATTAGGTCAAAGAAAATAACAAAGAAGAAAATTCACTGTAAAGTGAGTTCGTTTAGCGATTGCCTGGAAACCAATTGAGGTTGGCATACGACGGAGTTGGTTCCAGGTACGTTTTAGAGGCCAACGATTAAACTTTACGACTGTTATCAAGCGACAACAATTGGTAGCGTCTGCATGTTTGCTTTCCGCTTCTTCGTATTATTTACTTCCATCGGATCAAATTTTTCACCCATTACAAACTACTTTCACGTTAACAACTGATTTCAAAATTATGAACGGCATCAGGAAATGGTATAATCGTATATACTTATATCAGTATGAACATTTATGAACAGCAGCAGATTTAAGCTAGGGTGCTCACAATGTGATATAATGGATTAATCTCCGAAGAGGCAGGCAGATGGGTGTAGCATAGTCCCACATTTTACTAGTCACCTTTACTTCCTCCTATGGAATAGGTGGTGAGTCTATTTCCATACACCGGGAACATATCTAGACTCCGAGTCACTACTAGAAGATCGAAGTTAAAAAAATCCAATAGTGCCCAACCCGGGTTTTGAACCTAGGACCTTCCGATCGGCAGTCGCACCAACATGACTTGCAACGAACGCAAACAACGAGGCTGTCATATCTAATGTTTTGTTTTTACGGCTAACCTGGCCGTTTCGTCGATATTTCGAAAAATAAACTCGTAATATTTCAGTCTTTAGAGCTGTAGAGATGGACGTTTTCCCAGAGATGATATTAAGCATTATACACAAAGAATATACTCGAAGAAACTAATGGAACTCATCCAAAATTTTATAGACTCACGCCTTTGATTGATGAGTCCTGCATCGCGCGGAACTTGTGAATGATAAACTGTTGGTTATTTCTATTTATATATGTATGTACCAAGGCTACGGAATATGGAATGAGATATAGATGAATGTTTATTAACATAAATACTTTGTTATGAGTATGGTCCTTGGCCTAAGGATGCTAACACATGATATAGGTAGTTGTGTACGATAACAACGTAACAATAGTAACATCACGCCTCCAATTTCCGTAAAGGAAGGCAGAGGAATGTAGCAATACGATAATATGAAAGCGTGTACGAAATTGCTATGTATGTCAGATATAATGTTGTTGAATGCCTTAAAGTTCTTCTACTTTTTCTAATTCGATTATCCTAGTAGTGGGGCTTGGATCTCTGTCCGGTGTATGGCAATACGTTTATCGTCTATCCCGTAGGACGTATAATGTAACCGATGTAAAGTAGGATTCATGCAGTCCTCTTCCAATAGAATGTTGTGTAGGCGAACTAATGCATGGCATATTAGTTTTTGGTAACTCAGTAAACAATATTGTTATTAAGATACCATCTAATCAAATTTAAATTGAAATTTAAACGTCATTTATTCAAAATTCATTAGAACAGTTTTTGTACGTCAAAATGATACTACCTAATCATAGAGATCACTTGAGACTTTCATGTCGTAAGAATTTTATCTTTGTTTTATACATATTTTTTATGTAAAGTCATCATTGTCCGCAATAATGATATTGGTGTATAAATTATACTTATTGTGTATGGTGGTATAAATTAAAGATACTAGGACATATAAAAATTGAGATACCAGCAAAATATTATTATGTATAATTAATATATTGGGTATCTTAAAATGTAGTAATTTATTACAGCCTTTGCAATTTAATTAATATTCAGTTAGTAGGTACCGCCCATTCTCTACGCTGTTTTCGAATAAATTCGAATACGTTTAACAAGTTATCATAGGCAAAAATAAAAATTGTCTACGAAATATTAATTTCATTGTACGTAGGCATTGTATATCGAAACCGTAATAAGTCTTGTCCAATTTTCAATTGAATATGACGCTAACTCCATCTAGCGAAAATTTCATGAAATCTTAAATTTCGTTATAATTTATGCGAAATATTGATTATTTCTAAGAGTTTGACAAAACTCGAAATTGATTAAAGAAATTATAATGACACTACACCTCCAGACTCCCATGATTGCGAGGTTCAAATTTGAACTATCTTAACAACTAACTAACCTAACTACTAACTAACAACTAAACTAACCTTTCATTGCTTGATGGAATTACCTTACACTAAGGAGTAGAGATCATTAAAAGTCAATACACAGTCAAGGTTACAATCGTATCTATCCTGAAAACAAAACTGCCTAGTTACTTGTCATCGTCGTCCCCCTACGTCTTCAGGGATTACAGGCGTGATGTTACGTACATTCGACACGCTTTTATTTTCACTGTACCCGCGTTGTGTTGAAAACTAATTCTAATAAATAAATACTAATAGACTTCCTGAAAATATATCAATGTTTAAGTATAAAATCCGTGTAACAGATTGATAAATACATTTAAACGTATTTCATGTACACACTTTTGAAATTATTGATTTTTTACACGTATTTTTCTTGTTTTCTATTAAATAATAAAGTTAATGATAATCAATATTCGACAATTATTGCAATTTCAGTTTACCTAGTTCAAATTATTTTCAAATTCAAGTCGCGTGATATTTCTAAGTGATAGCTTATATTTTCATAATAATACATTACTAAAAAAATTTAATTAGGTAATATGAAAAAACCTAACTTCACACCTGTAATTCATAAAGAGGTAGGCAGATGAATGCAGTACACTCCCATGTATCACCAGTTATGTTTACGTCCTACTATGGAATAGGTGGTGAACGTATTGCTATATACCGGGGACATATTCAGATAGCGAGTCACTACTACAAAATGTAAGTTAGAAAAATTAAATGAAGATTTGCACCCAGGACCTCTCGATCCGTAGTCGCGCTTGCAACCAACACGACCACAGAAGCAGAGAGAGGATTCACAAATTACTTTTATTTATATCTTATTTACATCTTTATCTTTATTTACTTTAATGACATATTTTATTTTATTCTAGAGGTATCTCTATTTATGTATCTCTGTATATAACATATGTGTGTCTGTGTACACAGTGTGGAACGTGTATGAACGTACGTTGTGCTACTTTCTTATAGAAGTGTTACCTAATGTTACCTAATGAGGTTTTACCCAAAACTTTAAGAGAGTAAGAAACTAAGTGCATCGAAGTTTCGCTTAGTTGAAAGTTATAGCTTCTCACACAGCTTATCATTGAAGTAAGTTTAAGTGAAACCGTTAGCCTGATATCGTATCTTGAATTAGTAATAAGTAGCTGATTAACTTTTTAAACTAAACTAAAAAAGGGACGTCTAGAGAATTTTTCTCCGTGTTACTTTAAGTCGCGTCAGTGTAGTTAGTTGGGTTTAATGCTTTACGAGTTTCATTAGTCACGTAATAGAACTTGGTATTGACCGCTTACGACATTTTTCAAGGAGTGATAAAATCTGCTAGTACTTACTAAACTAACGGTATGGGGTAAATATAAGATAAGATAAGATTTAATTTTTGTGTACTTTATTTAAAATGTCTCAAGACATAAGTATTGCCATTACAGTATTATTATTGCATACCAGCAATAAGGTAATCTTGGATCGTTTGAGACATATTTGCAAACGGCACAAACTCAGTTTCACATCGAGCTTCGGAGATTTCCTTAGAAAATTTAGAGCTGGAACGTAATCCCTTTCGGATTCATAACGACTGCGTGCTGAAGAAAAATGGTATGACTTTAGATATTTACTGCGGTCTTCTTGTGAACCTTGGTACCTGTAAAACGGGATTCCTTGTGCTGCTATTACGTTCCATTTTATGATGTCTTTCAATATTTTGCAATGTTACACAATTTACAAAAAGGCATAATGACTACTTCTTATTATATATTAATGACCATAATGAGTCTTTAATGAGAGATCATTAAGCCTGAAAAGTGTTAAAAAACAGTATGAACAGTAAGTTGTGTTAATCTGATTTTAACGTACCTTAAGTGCTTGTTATTTTACTTTATAATTAAATATATGTGTTCCGAATATTTATTTAATAAGATCGTACACAACCGAAGACCTATTCGATATTAAGAATGGGAACTGAGGTCAGTACAGCAACAGCTGTCGTGTTTGTGGAGATGGAGTCACCGCATGATAATAAGCTTTATTGCATACAACATAAAGCATTGTTATGACAACTCAATTAAAATTTAAGATATAATGGTTTAGCAACTACTGTAGAAATATCCATCTTTGACAAAATTGCACTGAATCATTTCTTATCTATTTAAGCGTCATTGTAACACATTCGTTTTCATTAGCTCTTTTTCTATGTATAAGTCTAAGGTATGTTCTATCAGTGATTAATGTCTGTTATTATCAAGAATTGTTTACTTCAGTCAAAAAAGTAACACAGATACAGTATGTTATGAAGAATGTCACCTAACGTGAGTTGATCCTCGCCGAAGGTAAGGTAATGTGATCAAAACTTACCATCTATTCCATAGCGAGCCCTAAACTTAATTGGTGAAACGTGGAAATGTAGTACACTCCTCTGCCTGCCTCTTCAAGGATTTCAGACGTATTAACGTGTTACATTTTAACTTAAGCATGATAACATTAAACACTTCATTAAATTACTAAATAAACATAGGTATTATATTATGTATTCAAATATTAATAATATAATTAATTGCATGATACATTTCCTTCGGTATTAAGTTATGTATATGTATAATGCGAATAAAAATTTGCAAATCTTTCAAGTCAATTTAATATGTTTCTTGCTCTTTGATGTGCCTTTTTTATTTTCATACAAAATATCAACAAATTTTAAGATACGTCTTCCAACGTAATAGGCTCTTAGGACTAATTAGTACGCCAAAGCACAAAATTGAGTCAAAGTTGAGATTTTCAAATACATTTTATAAATTGCCTCGTTGGTCGTGTTTTTTGGAACTCGACTGCCGATCGGCAGGTTCTGGGTTCCAATCCCGGGTCGGGCACTATAAGATTTTTCTAATTTAGATTTTCTAGTAGTGTCTCGGAGTCTAGATGTGGGAGCGTTCTACACTCCTCTGCCTACCTCTTCAGGGATAACAAGCGCGATTTACGTTTTTTACGTTGTTACTTTTTATACATTACTACTCAAACATACATTTCATATTTTTAATAGCTCTCCGAAGATATACTCAGATTATATCAACACATATCACAGTAAGGCGCCAACGTTAACATTTAAATACACATTAACTAAAGGGTACAGTATTTATATGACAGAATATATAGGTACGTATTTCGGACGTTTTAATAACAACCGTTATTGAACTTACACAAACAGTTTCTAGGCCGCAATATTAATCCAACACTGTTAATAAACAAAACCCGGCACGTGACAAAATAATCAACGCAACAAAAAAGGGTCCGACTCGGGTTGTATAAAAACTGTAGGGTTACGTGTTTATACACGAACCGAGTAACACATTGTCAGGGTTTCCCGAGTGGGGTTAAATAAACAATCGCCTGATTTTTGTACACTATTATTGAACTTGACAACGACAAATACTCATATTGACAAGACATTTTGATCCGAAACGTTTGCTTGTTAATAAACTAAGTGTAAGTATATAAGTAGTATATATCACCATTACCATGAATATTTCGCGTTATTGGCATGTACCTAACAGTTTTTAGGCGTGAGGCAATTAAATATAATGTCCCGTGTAATCTTTCATTGCTCAATTTATCATTAATGCTTAAGGTAAAAAGCAAAGTATCGTTATTATCTTTGATTTTATATTGGATAACTTAATCTAAATGGCAACACGAAAATAATAACATTTTTAAAAGTAACGTAACATTACGCCTGTGATCCCGGAAGAGATAGACAGAGGAGTGTACTACGTTGCCATGTTCCGCTAGTTACATTTACGTACCACATGTTACATTTTTGAAATACGTACCTAGTAATGACGACTTTGTTAAATATTCACTGTATTAATGGACAAGGAATCATAAGCATGATTTTTATAACAACCACACGTCATATCTTAGCAAGTGGTTAAGTTAAGCGTAAAAGTTATTTTATCACAGTTAAGAGGTTCATCATCATTATCAGCCTATTGTAGTCCACTGTTGGACTATGGATTATGCCCATAAACCCTACGCTTGGCATTTGAGTTGGGCATCAGTTCAAAGAGATATGTTATAATAAATACGTTTTTATAACAATGATATATCATTAACACGACCCCGAGCAAGAAGCAGAAATTCGGTATGTCACAAAGTAATCAAACAACAAAGGTTGGCTTAAGTTCGAGTTGGACTCGAACTAAGCTTAGTATAACTTCAAACTAAACTAGTTCCAACTAAGAACTGCAGGAGTGGGACTGAATATACGGAAACACATTTTTTCAAGTAACATAAAAATTTTGCTGCATAGTATTATTTGCCTTTTATTATGTAATGTGATAACCACGCAGAAACGACATTGAAAGTCAATGTCTGGGGAGACCATATGACGCTTATAAGATCCGTTAAAACGGTCATCGGTCACATTATTTGTCACTACTATTCTTATCATGACCAATAAACCAATATGACGAAAATCAAATGGCGTATGTCACTAAATGAAATAGCAATAGATTATCGATCTACTTATGGAATACAAAATTATTAATTTCAATTTGGTTTCAATATTTCGTAATTGAATTGGGAACAATAATTTAGATCTTACCTAACGTTAATTGAATTTCGTTCCATTGCACTGTGGTTTTCGAATATCATTATGGTCACATTGCATTATAAGCAATGTGATTTATTTGCAAATCGGCAAACCCTTTGTTTTTCGTTTATATCATATAAACGTAACATCACGCCTGTAATCTCCAAAGAGGTAGGCAGAGGAATGTAGAACACTTCCACTCTTCAATATTATAATAATTGTAAAACTTGGGTCAACTACACACCTTTGTCTAACTTTACAAGTAAACATAGGCCTGATGTTATGTTACGCCTAATATCTAACCGATCTGATCACATGCTTTGTTGACTAGATAGCTAATAAACATACAAATGTACACTGCTCAATACTCAGAACACAGATTATCATACCTATCATATCACTCGGAGATAAGCAATAAACTCTGAGTTGTATACAAATTATTGTCCTGTGA
Source organism: Jemadia pseudognetus (assembly GCA_018244755.1). Lineage (NCBI taxonomy): Eukaryota > Metazoa > Arthropoda > Insecta > Lepidoptera > Hesperiidae > Jemadia > Jemadia pseudognetus. The sequence goes on from DWTO01002286.1 coordinate 14,015, forward strand.
AGGGATCGTAACCACCAACTGCAACTCGACAAACAGTCAAACTACTAGACCGACAGATCAGTTAGTCGACTGCATAGGTACTTACATATTATGTATATACATATGCCTTGCATAATCATTTAAATATGCACGAAAAGCGCGGCTGCCGATCAAGATGTCTTGGGTTCAAATCTCGGGTCAGGTACTAATGGATTTTCTAGATACATTTGCGTTAGTGTAGTGGATATTTCCTCGGTGTGTGGCTATAAGCCCAC
>DWTO01002287.1:0-14268 GCA_018244755.1 Jemadia pseudognetus
GTCTACCAATCCGCACTTGACCAGCGTGGCACACTATGGTCATAACCTTTCTCAATACAAATGGAAACTCGTGTTCAATAGAAAAACGATTATAAAGGTGTTTTGCATAATGTGGCATATATTAGAGTTGCTAGAACTTTAAAAAAATCATATTTTACACCCTACAAAAAAGAATGCTATATGTTTGTCCTGTCTATATGCACCAAAATAAACAATTTCATCAACAAAAAATAAATAGACAATTGCGTCCTGAGTTTATTGTGCACAGATATACTCGCATATGTAGTTTTATCGGTAAAGATTTGCACACAATGTTTAGAAACAAACGGCGCATATGTTTTGCTTTCACGCCTCGCGTCGGAGCGTAAACTTGGCTTACACATTCGCCCGGTAAGTAGGCAGTTAAGTTGTTTTCGGTAATTCATTGCATTCGATAACGCGTAATCGTGAATTCTGCTTTTTTACTTTATAACTCACATATGTAGAACACGGATGTTATTTACGTTAAACGAATCGTGCGGTTGAGTAAAGTGATTCACACAATAAAAGCACATTGTAACCCTCGCATCTTGCCACTTGACTGGCAATACGCTTGAACACGGCCAACGACTTTGCCCCCAACTAAACTTGCCACTTACTATTTGCCATTTAACATTGAGTTGTAGTATTATTGTTGCATGATTAAATATCCTCTATTAGTTTATTCCTATCGTGTGTTTAACACACTTATTGTTGTGAACTCAATACTATTTCCTGCCTAAATATAGTTGCGATCGTGCGCTTTGGTATTCCCATTCAGTGATATATTGCGTATCAGTGAAAGTATTCCCACTGCAAACAATCAATTTTATGTCATAAAAGATGAAGACGTAGAGAGCGGCTGATCAAAGAATAACAAAGTGTGAATATAGATGGACACAAGTGCCGAGGGAAGCCAAGACTCGCCTAACCTCACCACATATGCCAGATACTGGTTTATTGGGTTATCAAATGTGCCCGAAACTAGCGCGCGTGTATGAAGAGAGTGATAAATTTAGAAGTATGGCACCTCTGCAAGCACTGGGATACATGGTATTCGGTGCACTAATCCCCGAACAGGTAGACAGAGGAGTGTAGTACACTCCCACGTTTCACCAGTTACGTTCAAGTCTCGCTGTGGAATACAGGGTGAGCCTATTGTGTATGACAAGACTCAAGTTAATCTTCGTGTACGGACCGCTAGGAGTGCGGTTTTTTTTATAAATGAACGTTATCGCAGTTCAGAGCGTAAGGTAAATGTTGATAACAGTTGTTGTAGTATCGTAACAGTCGTTGAACGTTGTCGGCTGGCTGTAATCACTGTTCAATACTTCCAACTCGGACAGTGTAATAGTAGTTGTGAGATATATGCAATATGCGCACGGACACAAGCAAAATATTAAAAGTTCTTGGACTCCAAGAATGGCAACAATCGAGTCTAAACATTTGGTACATTCCCTTAGTATACTTCTGTATACTACTTAATGTTGTGATTGCTACCTTCTGCATAGTTCTGTACAGTATTATATCCGTTTTCTTATAAAAATAAACACAATTACAAACAAAATACAATTAAAAAATGTATATATATTTTATCTCAGCTTTTGCATATTCGTATTCAAAAATACTGTACGCAATAAAAGTAATAAACTCTAATAAAATTAAATGCACAAACAAAGATACACAAAATCAGTAATCCTCTCATATGATGTTTCGCAACCAATGTCTATGCAATTGGTATGACATGAACTATCAAAATTTTAATCGACATGATTGTCATCTAGTTACGCAACTGTGACGGTTGCTGATGAATTCACCAAATAACTGACTCAACAAGCTCAGCAATTTGAATTCTGCTGTTCCATACCTAAATAACGAACTGCATATATTTTGCTTGTAGCTAGATTAATGTCCCTGACGCATTAATAACTACTAATTCTCAATTTATTGAAGGTCCTCTCACTAAACAAGGCGGAAAATAATTTTGAAATTAAATTAAATATTAGATTTATCTAAGTTTACATTAGAAAGTGTGTATATTGTTTTTTAATATTACCTCGTGTAAGCATGAAAACATATTTGATTTTCATATTATTTCCAACTGCCATAGACTATAAATAGTAGATAGGTACAGATAATAAAGAGCTTATTATGATACAAAGACTTAACGTCATAAAAGATGATAGCCAGAGCTGTATATAGTAAAGACTGTGTAAAGAGAGCCGATCAGCCGGTGTGGTCGTCTTCTCCGGAGCCGGGCTGTTTACGTCCATACAAACCAATATTGACATTGCCTTTGTCCACTAACTGACGGCTAATCTCTTTGTGCTGGATATTCCTTGTGCGTTGTAATATCGTTTGGCAGCTCTTTGATACTATTCAACGTTTAACATTGGATATTTGATTGCGTAAAAGCCACTTAACTGTAATACCAAACAAGTTGAGATGAAAGACTACAAGTAATAAATACATACATCACGCATAACCTAAATTAAAATTTCAATCGCATTGGAGTTGAAACTGGTCGTGCACATGAGCGCTCACATTCAGGAACATAAAGATTTAGGCTTCATACTTACTGATTCTAGAACGTGTGAAGTCTGTCAACTTGCAGGTGACTAGCGTGGCACACTACAGCCTTATCCTACTCATTCCATGAAATGAACTGTGTCTAACAGTGCAAAAATGGTGATAACGTAGAATAAACGTAGCTCGGATTAAGTAATTGTAGTTGTAATCAGTTAGCAACACGGATTACTTGAGAAGCAAAATGTGAATTTTAAAATTAGAAACACAATAATCGCTGCATGAATGTTGCAATCTTGAATATTATAATGGCCGTGCAACTGCGGTGTGTCAATTTGCAATCCCAATTATAATATAAACATATGTAGGCAATACAAACAGTATTGCAAGTTACGCTTAACAATGTTTTAAAAGCCTGGGTCATTTATCTAATGTTTACACACAATTGTTTTAGACCAATGCATCAAAAGTAATTTTTGGCCGGATACATAAAAAAATACTTTGTTTTATGCAGTCCTAGGTGAGCTGTCAACTTAGTTCACTTTGACATAAATGTATGTCAATATGATGCACTGACAATATGTGTTACCACTATTAATAAATTATTACAAAGCGTTTAAAATTTCGTACTACAGCTACCTAATATGTGTTATGAATTAGGTATTATATGACATATGGTTTTCATTTTCATTAAAATACTAGTAACGACTCAATTTAACATATCAAAAGTTTTCACTAAATATTACTACGCGACCATTATTAACGTGGGAACGCTATGTTAATCTATCTATAAAAGTGACGTACTATTTTTTAGAAGATTTTTTAGAATAAAGTCTATACAAGATTCCGTAGTGTACCACACAAAACAAAAGTAAAGAAATCATGACATATGTCAACATTGATTCCCTCATATATCGCGAATTAAGCTCTCCGCCCGAGCCAGCTCTTTCGTATCGTTTTCGTGACAGCGCAGCGCACTTAAAATGTTGCACGGCACACACTGCGCACAAATCACGCAGATATTGCTAGAAAGCGAGCACATGAACCATGTCTCTGGGACAGGATCTTTACGAGCCGTTCGACCAGTTTAAATATTTGACGTCATTTACATTACCACCAAGTTTATACGACGCATCAACCGCTTTAAAGTTTTACCGTGTCCTCATATACAACACTAGCTAGTGGCCGCGGCAACGCATGTGAAAATAAGTTTAAATTTGTAAGCACCAGATATGTCAATCCAAAAATAACTGTGACTAAGTAGTTATTGACTCACTCAATACACAATATAAAATATATTTTGGGAATTATGCAATTCAAATCGGTCACTTGACAAGCGTCTGTACTTGTAAATATATGTCCTTCATTTACTGATGAAATTTCTATCATAATAAAAGTTACCCAGGCACTTGGAACTCAAACTATCAAAAGAACACATGTCCAATTTTCGATAGAATACAAGATTATTTCTTTGCGACAAATGTAGCAGGGACGTTGACAGTTAACTAATAGGTGATTACCCTTATAATTGCGTAAGATAGGTTGCTAATGAGCACTTGTTTCCTTGTTGCAGAACGGGCAAGCACAGGCGCCCGTTATAATGTGAGCGGCGCACGACAACGCGCGTCTCTTCTCAAGGTAAGTCTCAGTCGACGTACGAACTCAAGGCATGTAGGTATTGCCAGGATCACGACAATTTTACCATTTTACGGGTTGTAAAATATCCTATAATATATAAAATAATAAGTTAGATTGTCATAATTGTAAGAACTTATAGTAACCAGTTTGACACTAACAGCCCTACTTACAGCAGTGGGTTACAGAGGTGTATAGTATCTATTATTTGTGACTGCTGTCTGCTTGTTGGCGACTCTTTTTTACTGTCACTGTTAAAAAATCAAGTTACTATTTAAAATATATATATAATATAAATATATATATAATATAAAATATAATTTAAAACTGTTAAAAAAGTCAAGAAAATCCATTAGCACCCGACTCGGGATTTAAACCTAGGAGCTATCGATCGGCAATCGAGCTTGCAACCAACACAACCAACGACGCAGTCAAGTCATATTTAAATTTCTAACATAGGAGAAACTGAATTCTTCATGGTTGTCTATAATTACACATGCTAAGTAGAAATGAATGTAAATTTACATTGTATTTGATAGTCACTTAGTGATCATTTAGCACCATATTGATTATATTATTCAATCTGATTATATTCATTACTGTTATAAAAATATATCTCTCTCTATAATCTCTGTAACTTGTATGGAATTAAATAAAGCTTTTATTATTATTTTTATATTATTATTATAAAAATACCGACGAAAATATTCATCGTCAGCGCTGATTTCGGTATATCAATTTCCTTCTAAAAATAAAGACGAACGATGTTTTAAAACATCAAGTCAGTACTGGTAACACTAACTTCCAGGGCCATTAAAGTTAGCACGCTTGCTTTTAATGTTAAAGATCAAGCGAAAAATAGTAAAACAATAACATTTATCCGTAATGCACAAAATAAACTTTTTTTAAAAGCTTTGTATTTACAACTTTTATATTTTTAAATAGCGCATTCACATAAAAAATATCGATTATGATCGTTTGCATATAGACTGCGTATTGTCTCCCGCAGGACTTGCGCGGCAAAAACATGACATTACCACGCGGGAAACATAAAGTCACTCATTCGAGCACATTTAAAGGTAATAAAAACGTCGTATACTTTTATTATTGTTATTAATCTCTCATACTTAAGGTATTTTCTCCTCTGTGGCCAATATATAAATGTTGTAATGATTACAATAAAGCATTATGCTATTTTTAAATGTAATATTATTAACATCAGGAAACAAAGAATCGCAGCTAAGTTTTAGCTAGCCATGTAACATCATAGTTTATTTATATTCCTATTACAATCCTACCAGCGCAAAATATGTACATCATAACACTGCATACTCGACTGAACGAAGTACATTAGTTGGCAGTGATTAATTCAATAAATATAACTGTAAGAGTATCTAAAATACGTAAATTTATTGTTTGAAAATATTCATAAAACAAAACTGTCTTTGACTAACAAAGGAGCTTTTAAATAATTTGAAGCAATTGACATAATTTAAAGATTGGCATCCTCAAATAACATTCATAATGCGTCCCTAAATATGCCAAATATTTCGAGTCACGATCATGAATAACGTTTGATGCATACAAATTATTTACTTAAAGTAAATAACACAGTAATGTTTTTAAGTTTTATATTACTTAGTGAAATAACAGTTACCAGCTCAACTATTATGATCAAATATTAATGCACTGTAAAAATGTCTATGTACATAACGATTTATAAAGCCCGAATAAGACTTAGATTGTGCTGTACACGGAAGTAAAAACGTTAAAATACGAACGAGTTCAAGTAATTTTGCTACAATAATCAAAGAATTATTTGTGGCTGTCATTAGTAAAGCGACTCCTACGAGAGCGGATTCAGGTAACTTTTAAACCCCGACGGTGTATGCATGCATATCCATTGCAAAGGAGCGCTAGCGGCCATGAGAAAGAGAGCGATATATGTATGTATGTATTTCTAATAAATAATTAACTACCGAAACCAAAACCTTCCGCCTATGAGGTACTTCACCAAACACGATTAAATAACTTTCCAAACGTCTCGTTAAACTAAGCGACAGACACATTTCGTAATTAAAGCATTGATGAAGCGGTGACTTGGAAATAAATCATTAACCGCAATTTCCTATTAAATAAACTGTTTGTAAACACTACACACAAAATCAATTTGCTTATCAAGAGACCGCAGCTTAAATTTCCTAATACACTTGTCACCAGCCCTTCAACGGTGATTGCTAGTGATTTAAAATGGAACAAACTAGGACAAGTAAACCCACACTGGCCAGATAACTCCTCTGTTAACGTGCAAACAATATCAAATGGACTTAAGATACGTCTTGTATTAAGAGATAATAATAAACCATCGCACTCGGCGTCTTAAATTGAGGGAGTGGAAATTTAAAGGGAGATGAATGGGCTCTTTTTATAAATAAACACATTTTGTCGGCACTGTGTTCCATGCAAGCGTGTCGGGGGCCGGCCAGGCGACGTACTACGCACTTCACTGATTAAGTCCGTTTGCTTTTGTTTCTCTTGATTGAAGCGACCCATTTGTCAAGTAAAAATAGACATCGCGTTAAAAGTATATTTAAGATAATGTAACCGCAAGCTTGTAATGCAACCGGCTCCGATGTGGTGACCACTATACACCATGACAGCACGATAACAATCTTGAAAGTAATTATAACCATTACATCAGCTTGTATTGTTTCTCTCCTGGTCACGACCTCTCCCAAGGTGTGCCAGAAATTTCTGTCCTACCTGTTTTTATTGAAGTGCACCGACGTAAACACCTTTTTCTTTGAAATAACGTGTAAAGATACACAATAAAAACGAGATCCCTTAAAGTTCAACTTATAGGAGTACATAATATATCCGTTACATATTACATTCACAATGAAAGCGAGAAAATTGAAGTCAAATAAAAAAAGTGACTTTGATATTTCGGTGGAACGAAACTAGAATGTTTTCTAAATAAATTAACACAAATGCGACGTCAATAAGTAAATGAGACGTAGTAATGATAGTGAAATGTCGTGCCGAATGTCTTCTGTCGTCAGTGGGTCGGGCTACGGCTCTCGGCGATCATCGACACACTTATGTATCCACCGCTGTGACAAAAGTGTCGGGCGAATTTAAACACTTAGTGTATTATTCACTAAATATTTCTTATCACTTTATAGTGTACACGCATTGGCACATCACATTAAAATCGTCGTGGTGCTGTTTTTTAAACGCTAATTGTTTTGGTATGTGCAACTGTCCTTAAGCTGTTGAATTGCTTTACTGTGTTGCGAGTTGGTGGGCGTGGTTCCCGGACTATGTATCCAGATTGGGGCAATCCAGCTTAATACTTAGGAGTAGCAACGCACCTATGTAGAAGCAATCCAAAATTTCACTTCGGTGATGTTGCACGACACTTCCTATTCAATCCTTAGGGATAATATCACGTCTGGAAATGATATCAGAATTTGTGTGAATAACTTTATTTAGTTTAATGAGTTATTTAGTACTTATTGAGTTTGATTTGTCCATTTTTAATCATTTATTCGCTATTATGTTATCCAGTGACCGGCTTTCCGGCCCTTTTATTGGTGGTCATGGCTATATTCTTACATATTCACGAGCTTTCATATGAATTCACTTCTGGTGGACGCCAAACCTACACAAATTTACGAACAAATCTGAGAGCTGAATTTAAACATAGGCATACTATGCTGCAAATCCATGCTTCCAGGTTATGCGGACAACTTTCAGAGGAACTTAAAGTAGTTTGTCAAAAGTCCAACTATCGTATAGCAGTAGTCCTACTATTGCTTACTAATTTAATATACCTACATAGGGTCTCAAATATCGTAAGGCTAAAATTGTACTTGCTTTTCTTCGTAACAAATTTATGACAATTATTGAAATAGAATAAGAGTTTTTATTATTTATATACTTCATATACTTTATTGTTTAAACGAAATAAAAGAAACAATACGGAAATATTAATGAACCGTTCTTTCGCACTACCGCTTGCGAATGTGCTCCTCACGACCACGGCTTTTTGTGCAAACCGCAGGACCTTGCGAATTAGAAATGAAAGCATGTAGCTATCTAGAACTCGAACTAGTACAGTCCGGCAAGGATTTATTTATTTCTACTTGGAGAAAATCTTTTACCAAGAGCAGTGGCATTGGCGACCATCTATCGGAAATATATAGGTAGTCGTACAAACTGGTACATCATGGCCCCATAACATACATATATCTTACACTCAATGCACAAACTCTTTCTAACAAAACGAGTAATGTTATCAAACTATCTAGATGTACCGTTAGCCGTTACTCACCTTGGCTGCACCTGAAATATAATTTTAGATTTGAATAGCTCTGTTAAAACGATGCCGTAAACCTAAATGGTTTATAGTTTACGTGGCCATCAACGGTTCCACGGAAATGGTATTCAACTTATTTATTGGCTGTTTAATGCCGCATCTTATGCATTGTATTTATACGACGAATTCTCACGTGCATATGTTATTATATTCAACGATAGTTGAACAGAACAGAACAGTCTGCTGAGGAACTCTATGGAAAAAACATTTGACCAAATGTATAAGGGATTTTTTTTTAAAAGTAAAGTGGCTTCTAGGTCAAGCTTTTGTTTTATGAATTTAGATAATGGATGCTTTTATTAATATATTCTTAGAGTGAACACCGGGAAGCAGCAATAAGTTAATTGGATGAGTAGACTGCAGTGTCAACAATCGGTATCCTGTCCATGGAGCTCAAACAGCAGCGGTTACCTAATATGCAAATTTGGCCGACATCGTGCTTGTCCATTTAGCGAGCCCACAACACTTTCTCGCCACCGTCACCGGTCATTATCATACAACAGACATTACTGGTTTTGACCAATATAAGATCAACGGTTACCAATTTGACCAAAATATTAAATTGAAACGAAATCTTATGAAATGTCTCGTTACATTTTGAACTAATTTTGTATATCCGAACAACTGTTATACGACCTTGTTTGAAATATGAAGTAAAAATTATGTAAATTTTTTCCATATATATTTTTATTTTATTATTTTATATTACGCTGGTCAAGTTTAATATAAATGAATACCATTAATATGTCTAGGGACTTCACGCGTCGTCATCTGATCCCAAACTAAGCAGACGCTTTGTTAAGGTAACCAGACCGCTAATAACTACATAAGTACACGTATATAAATACATACCTACTTGATATAACATTATGCATTTAATATTAACTCAGACAATAGTATTTATTTAGAATGGCTTGCTACGCTAAATCTTTTCAGGATGCTGTGACAGCTGAAACCATAAATTTATCGGTTGCAATATGTTTGATATGCACCGTGTTTAATATTGGGAACGTGTGCACGTACGCATTTATTAATAACAAAACTGTTACCGCTTGTAACCATAGCGTTTATACGGAAATACGGCGAAACGAAACGGACAGAGGCATTAATTAATTCATTCATTCGTTAGTGGTGTCCTATCTCAGTTAGGTAGGGTAGCGTAGCGCTCGTATGCAGCAAAGCGTGACCGTAGAAAGTTAGGACTGCACATTCCCTACTTCTCAATGTCGTGGATACACGCACTCGTATTAATTAAAGGAAGCAGACACATATCTTAATGAGTACGGTACAACGCATTGAGGATAACACGATGGCTTCGTTAGCCGGAATAGTTGATGCTTATGTATGTATTCACACATGCGATGCAATCATTAGTGAACTAGGCTGCGTACGGACCACTCCTTATTACCTGGGACCTTATCTTCGTTGTATTTTAGTTGCCTTTTTATAACATTAATTCAGATGCCGAATATTCTCAGAAGCACTTGATCGAGTTCGAACTGGAAAGCTATTTGTGTGCAACCCTGCGCTCGGGCTTTTCTGTTCCGCGACTGTCGTCTCTCTCACGCATACATGTCAAGGTAGGGTTCAACATTCGAGGATTTGGTGCGCGCCGATAATAATAATATTTAAACGGAATACACGGCACGAGCGTTTTACTTAAACGGTGGTTTCATCAAGTCAGACTTTGTCTCCAACCACGATTAAAGGCCGAGCTAACAAACGATAATAGAAATTCATTGATATTAAAATAATTCCGACAATTAGTTCTATAAACAATGGTTGAATAATTCCTTTCACACTTTCTAATCCTTTACACGTTCGAGAATGACCGATGCAGATAAACAAGTGTGGTTCAATCAAGCACCCATTGAAACACGGTCAGAAGCAGAGCGGAGCTTCCGCATGCGCGTACGACGGCGCCTGATGCGAGATCATTGCCAGATGCCGCCGATAGATCGCGACGGGGTCAACAGCCACTGCCCTTGTTTTGCGCACCAAATTATTTACTGGAGTGTACTGAAGCCATCTGCACACGTTTCGAGGGTCAAGGAAGTGACAACACGTTTATATTTATGTCATTCGTGACTGTACCGTTACGAGCCTGCAATATAATATGTTACCAAAGCGAACGCTCTGTAATCTATTGTTGTAATATTACTATGAGACTGTACAGGCTTATAATGACAAGTGGTTAAAAGAATTTTAATACAGTATACAAACTTTGTTTTTGTTCTACTTTTGGCGGGAACAAGCAGAAAGTACCTAACAAAATAAAACGAAAATCAATTCAATCAATCAAATCAATCCAAAAATAATCAATTCAATAAAAAAATAACACAATCAAAAAAATTCAATTCAATCGAAAAAATTCAATAAAAAAAAACAATCAAAAATAAATGAATTCAATAAAAAAAACAATTCCCTGAGGATTTCCTCAATTATATATTTTTATGAAAAATTATAGCCTATTGGTTTTAAATAAGCCTCTCGCTACTCGTAGCCCTCGGGCTCTCAGAACAAATCCTGGCGCACCTCTTTACAAATAGAAAACATCATAAGAAATCCTGCGCACCTTAGAATACAAAAAAAAAACGGTGTTTGAAGTCTGCCAACGCGCACATGTCCAGCGCCACTTACCTTACTCCGTGGCAGCATTCTGATGGGAGAATCGTGACCAACAGTGAAATGATCAATCGGTCGGTAAAAAAAAATGCAAATAAATGTATGAAACACGTCAAGTATGTAAAGAGAGAGATAATTGCCACTCGGTACTCTCTACCCACCCCGTAAGAGTATTGGCGTGAAGTAGTAGTAGCGGTAGTAGAACAATTTTATAGTTCGCGTTATCGAGAATCGTGAGATTAACATTCGTTTACGATGCGAATTATAAACATACGTATAATCTACAAAAATATACAAGTAAAAGGCGAAGAGGTTGATATCGCCTTGAAATAACATACACGTTATCACTTTTAATTTCTTTTGCTGCACGTGCTATACGAGCCAAGTGGGACGTAGATTTATATGTCAACAACTGGACAACATTCGAGTCGACTTTAAAATAAACTTGAATCGAGATGACTATTTACATCGAGTACCTACATAATGGCGGCGAAAAAAGATCACTTATAGTGCATCATAGGCGCTTTCACCTTCCCGCGTGATGGAGGGCTTCAAGGTCGAGTATTTAGACTACGAGTAAACTTAATACGGTTCGATCCGCCTAAAAACAAAGGACTATCATTCTAATTATCGATTGTGATACTCAATAATAATAAAAACGTTCAAAACACAATGCTGAAGGTATGGCAGTAACGGATGAATGGTGGTAATACGAGTAACTACGTATATTCCGTTGAATGTTCGAGCGATTGCACTAATGGATAAGGCCAAACCTTGATCCAGTTGACAACACACTTCTTCTGGATCATTCGCCACCTAGCCCTACCTCCTTGAATTAACTGACCGTTAAACATGATTTATAAGTATGCTTCGTAATCTTTGCATTATCAGGCGCAATCATTCAGTTGGTAAATTATTATTTGTATGTTTCCTTTTCTTACCGTTTATTTTTTTAGATTTGTACGGTACATATTTATTATTTTGAATATTTTCGCTATTCTTTGCAATTCATGGAAAAAGTTAAATTTTATTGTTTACTTGCGACTTTAAAACCAATGTCATAGTATATTTGCTTCCTGGCTTTCCAACAATTAATTATAGTTTTTCGAATATGCTGAAATTGCATTGTATCTTATTTTACCTGTGTTATTTAATTTCTACCATTAAATATATTCTGAAATACAAAAGGGTAAAAATACTATTCCTGTATCTAAGTCGATTTTTCTACATATTACTTGTACACTATTATTACAGGACTAATTTAAGCATAGTTGCAGCTGAAGCGGCCAGATTAAATTACAAGGTCAATAAAAATCATACACACTTATTCTAAAGAAGAAAAATATCATAAAATATGAATCCAATAAATGACGTACGCACGAATGTTGAATGTTGGAGGTCAACTGAACATGTTTTGTCTTGTTCCAGGTGTCTGCAATGTGGTGCACGTGGCTCTTGTTACTACTGGTGTCGTGTGCACTGGTGGCGGCGGAGGCGGAGGCCGAGACGGGCGCACTGGAGCCCGGGCCCGTGGCGACCACCCGCGCACCGCCCCGCACTCTCGACCGCAAGGCCGCCGAGCTCGCCTGGCGCTCCTGGCTCCAGAGCCCGGAAAGTGGCAACCAGAACGCGCCTCCAAGAAGGATCACTACGAAATCGCTGTTCATCACGCCGCTCGTGTGTCCTAAAGGGCAACGGCTTGATCGGAACGGATGCGTGCAGGTAAATTTGCTCTATGATACCATCTTGCTCGTGCAAGCGAAATTGCAGATTAAAATAAATATACTCCACTGCAATCAATATTATATGCATTATCTATGATTATCATAAAGATAGTTCGACAATTGAATAGTAAATAAATTAAACCGAAATAATTTCGTCATAATCCGCGAGTGTATTTTATGTACATAAGTACCTATAATGACACCGTGATACAGGTGCTTTACACTTCCTCCTACAAAGAGAACATACGCATGCTATTAATACAAAGTACACCCTGTTTATTACTGCCAACACGTGTTATGCCCCTAAACTAAGCACCTTCAAAGTCGTAGACTTTACTATGTTTATTTTTCAAAGTGATGACTGCCTCGTTAGTCGTGTTGGTTGCAAGCGCGACTGCCTATCCAGAGATCCTGGGTTCAAATCCGGGTCGGGCACTATTGATTTTTCTAAATTAGATTTTCTTGTAGTGTCTTAAAGTTTATATGTGCCCAATCTATGACAATAGACTCACCATGTATTACATAGCGTGACGCAAACCCTAACTTGTGAAACATCGGAGTGTACTACATTCCTCTGCCTACCTCTTCGGGGATTACAGACGTGATGTTAGGTCGTTTCAAAGTCTACATTATTCTTCATATTACATTATATTTTATGTAATAAAAAGTCATTCTAAATTGGATACATTATGTAAAAATATAAAAATAAATAAATAACGATTATCCAATATCTATTATTCCAAACTTTCACATTACGTAAAAACATAACGCGTGTTCAATAACTTTACGTAAACTTCACCAAACAAATGAACATTCCAGGTGGTGACGGTCAACAAGGACGAACACGAGAGCACTTTCCTCGAGCAACTGAACGTTATATTTAATTCGTCGCCGAGCAACGCGGACGTGCAGTATGACTACGGTGATGACGAAGTGGGCCCGTTCCAGCTCTCCTTCCCCATCGGCCTGGACCCGCAAGCAGCCTCACTCCAACAAGAGCCATCCGCACAGGTACGCACAAGAGAATACTACTTTAAATTGTTAATTTTTTTAAGCAGTGGTATCGTGAGAGATTAAATCATAACATAGAAAGTAATTTGTAACTAGTAATACTAGTATATAGTAAATACTAGTATGTAATATTGCCTCGTATGTATTAAACAATACATATACTTAACTGAAAACGCAGATTTGTTTCCAGTTATCTTGAATCAATCTAATTTGTATCGTTATCATATATGTAGGTAAAGTGGCCAAAATTGTGCGTTGGGAAAAAAAATAACAACGTAAGCTAACAACGTTTCTAAGGTGGTAGAACCCCCTGTGGTTCGACTCCAGCGGCACCACCGCCACACCTAT
>DWTO01002288.1:0-14268 GCA_018244755.1 Jemadia pseudognetus
TAATACACTCCCACGCTCCACGTTTCACTAGTTACGTTTTTGCAACCAACACGATCAACGAGGCAGTCGTTATAAATTTATAATATGTAATATAATCATTGTATTGCCGAACCTTTTTACCTTCGTATTTAAAAATGTTAATCGTGTTTTGTGTAAAGACCGAATTTTCATACTTGCCCACAACATGAGTGGTGAGGTGAAAAAAAATGTGTATACAAATCAAACAAAAGTGGGGATTAATGGTGAAACCGACCTGCGTGTCTGTAAGCACACTCGACAACGCCGCGCCCATCCACTGTTGCTTGTCACATGTTTAGGATGCCCTATTTGACCCTTTTATTCATCTTGCGCTGAGGTCTTATTTAATTTCTTCTCGCTGTATTGACCCTTATATTTATCGTTTAGGGTCACTGCACACGAATATAAAGACCCGTGTGTAATAAAATACACAATAGAGTATTAAATAGGTATGTATTAGATATTACACCAACAAGAGGAATAAGTATCGTAACATTCACGCCTAATAACCGTAATCGCCGAAGGGGTGGCAGAGGATTGTAGTACCTAAACTCCCGAGTTTTACTAGTTACGTTTACGTCATATTGTGGAGTATATATAACGGGCTGGAATTGAGACTTCGGGGGACTTCTGGGAATTTCCATTTAAAAAACTCAATAATGCTTCGTAATACCTATATACTACAAAAATTAGTAAGTCTGTTAGTATGTTAAAAGCATTTCTTTTTGGTTTCCGACCATTTTGTTTCGTTTCTTTTTGCGCCAAATGAAAATTGTTAATCCATTTTTCTTTAATTCTCGACGTTAAGATTGAGTCAAAAAAAATTTAAGTATCCTGCTCGCCATAAAACTACGTAGCCTAAGCTCAAACGTAAAATGTCCATTTTTAAATTGAAATTTAAATTTCGAATGTTACATATTCACCTAGTGTAAATTTCTGTGAGAATTTAAAATTCTCGCCGAGAAATGGACAAGCTTTGATAAGAAAATTCCAAACTATAAAAATTTTATCATCCTTCATTAACTTTCGTTAATACTAATCCGAGGTACAATGTTTTTATCTGTGCCGTTGTAAATTATTTGTGATTAGAGCAACGCTTGGCCAACGTCCCAACTAGGACTTTAGGGTCATATCTCACGAAGACGCCTTGGCGAAACCGTCGTACGACAGTTGCATATTGAAATAAAATATTATTAGCCCTTTCCATTGTGAAGGGCGACATGTATGCCATAGCTGAACATCAGAAGGGTTGAGACGCTGATGATCAGTTCGTGGCGACTTGGTGAACTGACTCTGACCAAGATTTAGAATCCGCGATAGGCCAGAAAGAAACATTAGTGACTTTAATGTTTTTTATGTTCGTTGGTCGTGTGGGTCGCAAGCGCAACTGCCGATCGGAAGGTCCTGGGTTCGAATCCCGGGTCGGGCGCTATTGGATTTGTCTAACTTAGATTTTCTCGTAGGTAATAGCTCGGAGTCTGGCTATGTGCCCAGTGTATGACAATACGCTCACCACTTATACCATAGTGGGACGTAAACGTAACTGGTAAGCTTTGGATTATACTACACTTCTCTGCTTACCTCGTCAAGGATTACAAGCGTGATGTTACGTTCCTATCTTTCCACCACCTAGCTTACAGTTCAGTCTTGAATTAGTTAACGTCTTTCTCAGCCGGTGATCTTACTGTAGGCATTCGCCTACTACGGAACCATTCTAACCGACATCGCCCTGACATCCTAGTGGGATATGGCCCTTAACTGCCCTGACCACACACGACGATGGAGCAAAAAATAAAAAAGTGTGTGGTCTGTCGTCGTGTGCAGCCTCGTTCGCGTCATTACAAAACGCTCCTATTATTTTGATACTCCCTACGTCCCTAATTTCTTGTACCGGGTTACATGTAACGTCAGACAATGAAAAGTTTAAGGGGTATTTAACACCCTGTTGAGTTGTTATGACCAATATTTTGTTGCCTGCTAGGAACGAGTCGTTTAGGGTTACTGCGTCTTTAATCATTTTTATGATGTTAAGGATTGAATATGACGAATCGTTTGGAATAAATTTTAGTAGCCATAGTATTTTTTTACAATACTACATTATGTCGAATATGGTATTGTGGCAGCGTCCGGGATATTGAGATTGAAATTTATAAAATTGGAATTGAAATTACAATGTTGAATTGACTGCCTCGTTAACTGCGTTAGTAGCAAGCGCGACTGGCGAACGGGACGTCCTGGGTTCAAATCCTGGGTCGGACACTATTGGATTTTTCTGATTTAGATTTCCTAGTAGTGGCTCGAAGTCTGGGTATGTACCTGGTGTATGGCAATAGACTCACCACCTATTCCATAGTGGGACGTAAACCATTCCAACCATCCCACTAGCAAAAGTAACCGCAAAAAAACGACAGAATAGAAATTATTGTCTTCTTTTACTCCAAATATAACCCGTAGAAGAAGCATAAAACAGTTGATGATAATTAAAATACAAGCACCAGTCATGGCGGCTTTATCTGCGTCGAACCTGCAAGTATTCTGCTTTTTGGCGACTTGTAATATTATTATATTATTAACAATGTAGGTAAGTACCTAACATTTATGTAGATGGCTAGGTTTTATGCAAACATTATTGCAGATAATAAGCTCACTGGCATTTACAGTATACGCTGAGTTATTCTGTCGGAAATTTGTTTTGTAATGGCGTTCTGCAATGCAATTTGATTAATGGCCGCAATCACTGATTTGTTGGGCGCAAATCGTGCTCGAGCAACGGCGGCGAATATTGTAACAGATTGGTTATGTGATTGTTTAATATAATTATGTATGGATGCAGGTGCAAAGATACCAAAGCTCGCCTATTTTCACCCTATAGACTAGATACTGGCTAATAATAATAATAGTTACTGCTAATATTTAAGTAAATAATTCGAATCATTTTATAATTACGTTGAGTAGCCTTCAAGTGTCTTACGTCAGTTACTATGAATATTCTGTTCACTTAAGCTTCAAATCCTAATATACCCTTAATGACTTAATATGCTTGTAAAATATTGTTAACAGTTAAATTATATCTGTATTATAAGTATTTACAGGAGGCTATAACTCATCTGATCCTGGGTTCAAATCCCGGGTCGGGCACTACTGGATTTTTCTAATTTAGATTATATAGATGTTGTCGTTTTATCAAATAAAGGTAATTATATAGCGGGATATTAGACCATACTACATTTTAAAATCTGAACGATCATTTTTAATTTTTAATCTATTTTGATAGTTGTGAATAGTTAAAAGTAAAATGAATTTTTTATTTGATAAATTTTAATAATGAAAAAGTGGGCTAACCGCTAAACATAAAGATTAGCGTAAAAAATATATAATATTAATATTATTAATAATATGAAAGAAAACGAGATGAACGATTGTTACTAAATAATAATTTATTTGCAAAAGCATTTATCATCTTTTGTAACAACGTAAAGCTGTTGTTTTCAGAAGTAGTATTAATACATATAATTGGCCGAAAATATATAATCCTGTGTCATTGAACATTATATCTAAAAAAAATTGACGTCAAACCGGCTAGTTTGACAAATTATTTTTTTAAATGTTATATTTGCTAAAATATGTACCTGTGTTTTTATTCAGTATTATTTAGTTAATAAGGTCATTAGCTAAGAATACTAAGCAAGAAGCCTAGCTTTAAAACATATATTACGCGTCTACAACAATCATCAATCTAAAGACGAATTTCGTGACTCATAATTTCGACAGATAATTATTATCGTGTGTTTTTCCACTCAGTACTGTGATACATTTCAAATAAGAATTAAAATAAGTTTAGAAGCGTATGTGAGAGGTTGTGTGTTTTGTAAAAATGTGGAATAAAGTGCTATGTTTATGGAGAAAATCGAATCGATGGCATAGAGGTAAATACCAGTACATTAATACATACAAGCTACGATGAATTTTGGTTAGATTTGTGTATGTTATAAAATGTTGGTCTGAATATTGTGAATAATTATAATTTTAATTATCTTTTACAAGGTCAAGAAATTGAAAGTGACTTCGCTATTTCAACTTGGATAGTAAAGACTCAGCAGTGAACACTCAGTAGCAAACATAAGCTTTATCAATAGGTGGCTACCTATATAACGAATAAATGATGTAAAATAAAATATTAAAACTTAATAAATTTAAATGTACATAAAAAAATTATCATTTGATAACAGCTGTTGATTTGATTTAAACATATTTGAATGATTAGATATTAAAGAAATATAATTTTCCCTATTTATGCTGCTGACTTAGTAAGTTTGTACGGAATTTCTCTTGTTTAAATATCAAATAAGTTTAAACTTCATCTACAGCTCCCATGAACGTTATGTAATACTGCTCAGTGGTGATGACATGCTCTCAATACTAGGCTGTATAAACTTGAGTCTAGATTTATACTGTCAAGTATATGGAAACAACTTGAATACTTTTTATACAGAATAGGCATAATATAACTGGAATGTCTGAAACTGAAACTGAATTTGATTCATCATTTATATATATTATTGACTGCATCATTCATTAAGTAGTTGTGAGGAATCTGCCGATCTTGAGGTCATGGGATCAAATCCCGGGCTCATACTACTGGATTTGTCTAACTAGAATTTCTAGCTAAAATTTCTAGTAGAAGCTCATAGTATTAAATCGTACTGGTGTATGGCAATAGGTTTATACACTATTCCACAGTTGGAGATATCACATAACTGATGAGATGTCGGACTCCTCTGCCTAGCCTTTCTGGGATATACGAGTGTGATGTTGCTATGTTTTTAGTTCTCCTGGTGTTTGTGATAGTGGAGCTACATTTGGTACCCGGCGGCCAGGTTGGCTTCCAGTGCAACGACCCAGCACTCTCCTACCCATTCACCGGTGATACGGTCAGCTGGAAGTGGCTCATTGGTGTCAGCGTGCTCCTTCCCTTGGCTGTGGTAAATAACTTATATTAAGTACACATACATTAATCTTCACGTTTTCTTTCTGACGGAGGAACTATTCTAATAGTGGAACGATAAAAGTTGAATGTTAAAGGTATAATAGTACTCATTTAAATATTAATTGACTGACTTGTTTGTTACAGTGGTTAATTAACCAGACAGTAGCGCTAGGGTGTCGGGTTTAATTCCCACCCATAATAAATATTTGTTTGATTAATGCAAGTATTTTTGCAGTCTGGATTTACAAAAAATCTAATGTATGAGCATATTTTTTTTTATTTGTAATGTATGTACCTATAAAGTTTATCAACCATCTAGTTATTATAACATAAGCTCTCTTGATGCTTACTTTAATATCTGATGGTTGTGTGGGGTGATATTCCAAGATATTTTTATATTACTCTTATGCCGAGTACAGAGATCTTTTATTTCAAATTGTAACCAGCCATCTAACTTAAACGATGTTACATTTGGTTGGTACTCGCTGCTTGTTTAGGGAAAATTTGCATATCCATTTGCATTAAATAATGAAACTGAGTGATTGGTTCAATTGTTCAGACGATAATTATTACCTATTTTTCACCGATCAGTATGAGTTAGAATTACAATTATCATGTGGTTAATCACACTTTGGTAAACTCATTTGTGCCCAGATTTCACTCAATAGTGTAAGCTTAAAGAGTGCATGATGAATAACATGTAGTAAAATATTACATTACATTAAATAGGTATTACATGCAATTATTATTACAGATGTTATTAGTGGAGAGGCTCCAAGAAAAGTCTGAATCTAGTAAGAACCAAGCGCTGCGTTGGTACAAGGAGTACTTCTTTGGAGTACTCTTCAATTTGACAGTGGTCCAAACCCTGAAACTTATAGTGGGGTCACCCAGGCCCCACTTCTTTGACACCTGTAGACCTAAGGAAGCCTTGACCTGTGAAGGGTATGTAAATTTGGTTTGTGCTGTAATCTAGTTCATTCTTTCTACAAATAAATCACTTATAATTTCTGTAATCCTAGACATTTATTTTATAATGTTTTCTGTTTCTACATTTATACTCTTGTATGCCTCTAATCTTATACCTCTTTACTTTTACTAATTTAGTTACATAAATGTGTAGCATATTAAGAAGTGACTATTAAAAAGTTAACTATACAACAATATGGATTTCAATAAACATCACCTCAGGTGGCATTTTGGTTGTGTAGTACTGCACTCCCACTCGAGTGTCTTTTCTTGTGGGTAGTTGCAATATTGTTATTCACCAGATGGCAGCACTTGTCACCTTTGTTAGGGTGATGCTCACAAAATATGCTGCATAGCCAAATATGCATTACACTATGTATTAAATTTATCTAAATTATGGTTATTTTGCTTTCAGATCTGAATATATATCAAGTTACACATGCACAAAGTCTCACTGGGTGAATCAGTCGGACAAGAGCTTCCCATCGGGCCATACATCTGTCGCTCTTCACGCCGGCTTGTTCCTAGCTGTGAGATATTACTAGACATACGAATTTCTCAATGCCTAACATATAAATAAGTGGTATTTTGAATATTTATATTATCAAATTATTTAAATTTACATTTATTAGTTTTATTACAAAAAAAGTATATTATGCTACTGAGCAGTATTCATGTCCATTAATTTATAATGACTACGGTAATGTGAGATGTATATAAATTTATATTCTTCAAATGGATTGTTGCTGTTGGTCTATATTGAAAATTGTAACTGGTCATATGTAATCTATAGCATTTAGGATTTACTGAGAGATTGTAAGCTTTCTTAAAATGCTTAAATTTTAAAATATATAATGATAATCTTGAAACTCATTAGACTGTGTTCATAATTACACTGCCTGGTTGTTGAGTGCTTGCGAGCGACTATAAATCGAGAGGTTCTTGGTAGAACCCGGGTCATCTACTATGGAATTTTTCCAGCTAAAATTTCTAGTTAAAATTACTAGTATTCTTTCTGTTTATATATTTAATAACTCTTTAAATGAACAGACAATCGGCTGCTTAATGTTACGTGACTATTAGCATGACATACAGAAAATGTTATTACCCGAGGGATATGAGTGTTGATGATTTCTCATTGTGTCACAGTACTATCTACATCAGCGCACGTGGCACCCGACACCCAGGAGCGTTCTGCTGGGACAAGTAGCGTGCGTCGTCGGCGCCGCGGCCTGCGCCCTGTCGCGTGTGGTCGACCGCCGCCACCACTGGTGGGACGTGCTGGGCGGCGCGCTCATAGCTGCCCCCATCTTGATGTACACTGTGAGTTAAGCTGTTTGTTTTATCACTATTATTACACACACTTTATATATAATTTTTTCTATTAATAATCCTAAAATCTTACATTATTCCATTATGGGATATATAAGTCTCCGGGCAGTGTCCAATAATTTTTTAACTATTTTACTATTTTAAACTGACTATGAAGTCTATCTAGTAGATATACACATATATTTATATAGATTTTAAATTCTTTACTTAGGTTAGTTCCAGATATTTTTCAACCCCAAAAAACTATATTAGAATGCAGTACTTGAAAATTAATTTGAAAATAAGGTAGGGAGTTTCACACATTTACATAAATATAATATTACTTGTTTACAGATATTCAACCAATGCAAAAACTTCCAGTGCTCATGTCTGAAGAGCGAAGAGAATGCACCAGCAGATCCTCAAGTGGAGTCTCAATCTCATACAGTTAACCAAAATACATTATTGGATAGTACATAACCAAATGCACACATGTAGATAAAACATAAGTAACATAATTTATTGTGATCTATGCAGTTACTGCATGTAAAAATTATTTTATTTATTTAAGGTTACATTGTACCTTCATAGCATAAAGAGTGTTTGATTCACTTTAGTTTTGATGGAAAACTTTATTTCAATCAGACATCATCTTAATAATATTTGTAATTAATCTCCTCCAAAGAAAGTACCGTTTTTACCATAAGTTACATGGTATCAACATGATGTAATCTTATTATATGCTGATGTGATTATTATTAATAATATGTAACACAAACTCGTAACACCCACCCCCCCCACTACTGAAATACGAAAAACACTTTCAAATGTTACTTTTCATTTTAAATGGTGAAATGTGGGAGTGTAGTTTAAGTAAGCTCCTACAAAAGTACCATTTCTAACCAAAACGATACTATCATAATGTGATGTAATGTTACAATGTGTAATGCCAATTGATAATTTGTAACTTAATCAACAATGTTGACAATAGTGCTCACTATCAAATATCTATTTTTATTTATCGATATAACGGTATCAAGATTGCAAAAATAATAGTGTTTGGTGAAATTTAATTTGATCTCCAAATGCAGAAAATCATATAGACATATTTACAGCTTTACAGGATGGATCTAATATGTATTATATGCACAGGTAATAATTCACATTATATTAACAAAACAATCATCAGAACAACGAGATTGTAATTGAGGAACAAATGATACAACAAATATTTTGACATAAAATGTCACAACCATGATGTTTTAACTGTATTTTCCCTTCAGTATTTCTTTTATTTATTTTAGTTATTGAATATAAGAATTATGATTATTCTGTTACGGGTTGGTTTTAATTAATTTATTTATAAAATTAGTACGGCCTTAACCAATTACACTAATTATATTATATATCTAACAACACATAAATATCTAAAAAATCACATAAAAGATCTTAAATCACAGGTAATTACATAGTAATTATAATTAATAACAATAAAAATTCATTATACCAATTAAACATAAATCATTACAAGTAGTCAAAAATTAAATTTACATATAATAGTTTTTTACATATGAATAACATGTGATTGAAGCTATATCTGGCCGCTATCATCAGATATATTTACTGTACATTATTACTATTATAATGAGGATACAATATATTGTTCATTTTGTTGCTGTAGGGTCTGTGCTTACCTTTATTTGTTGTACCTCTGTTTTGATAACTAGTCAAATGGCTACCTTCATAATTGTCGTAGATAAAACTGTTTTAATAAGAAAGTCTGTGATTGTTTTTCATTGAAAAATTTATTTTATATTCTGGGTGTTGTTAAAATTGGGCTGCCGTATATTGGGTCACGGAGGGGTGTTGTCGTAAATAGTAGCGCAAGTTTAGTTAATTGTCTCTCAGGATACATGGATATAGAAGTCTTTGACTATTATATGGTGAATATCACTTGCTCCACTGACCTTAGAAAGACACTAAGCGAAAATAGCAAGCTAGGAGGGCGTTGCCTGAGTCTTCCATGTATGTGGGTGGGAAATGAATTCTTTAAAAAAATAGTATATGAAATATCTGAAATTTGATCTATTTTGTAACTAACTGTCTAGGGCTCGTGATGGCTTCAGCTCGGGGTCGGGGGTTTTTTTAACATTAAGTATTATACAAAGATATTTCATACATTCCTATATTTTCTATTATGTATATCTTTTGTTATATGTATAACATTAATAATATTTGTGTTTGTCTTTCGCTTATATTCACAATCGCTCCAAGCAGTGCTTCGGGTAGTTTTGTATACTTTTATATTTAAGAAGTTGGAACGAGGCAATACTAAATTACCTCGAGAAGCGTTGTGTATATGCGTCAAGTGAACTTATTTATGTAAGAGGTGTGGTATTTTTATTAATAAAACATATTTTAATACTAAAATACCATGTTTTTATTTCATTTTTAGTACACCATTAATTGTGAAGTTTAATTCTTAAATAAATATCATGGAATCGTAACTTAAATGCGCGAAAACATGTCTTCAACAAATGTTCGTATACTATTAAATTGAGAAATCATGAAAAGTATATTCAGAAAATGTTTCGTATGACAAAATAAATATTTCATGAATTCGGTAACTACTCGAATCAGACGAGTATACAAGATACAGCAAGTACAACCAATGTGTACACAATTGGTTTCATAGTTTAAAAACAAAAAAAAATATGCAAAGGAAAAACAAAGAGCGATTTGGATTTGCAAATAAAGAAAAAATAAATTAATACATAAAATTCAGACGTTAAAATTAGCACTTAGCCATCAAAACGCTAACCATAATAGTCCATTAAGGTCAACGCTACAATTAATATTAACCAATGTAAGCATTTAACAGTGGAATAAACTCAAAATAAAACAAAAAAGAAAACCTTAGTATTGTTTCAATTGTATACGAGAAACTGACAACATCGAGCATGCAACTGACGTCTACACGACAGTGTGCATAGACACTTCAAGGTCGTTACGATTGGAGCTATAATATATATTAGTATGTTGCGCTATAATATTTATATAGAGAAATATCACAAACTGTATATGCTATAATATATATCTTTTCGGTTGCGGTGTGTCTTGCTTGTGTGTACCGAGATGTCTTACTATATATGTTCATGTATTATGATGAGATATATATTATAGGTAGATTAGATAGAGATAGAGATATATATTATAGGATGATGAGATATATATTATAGTAGATAGATATATTACAGCTAAGGATGGTGTCACTTAAGCGTTACTATACAAAATGTAACGTAGCGTGCTTGGATACAATATAAAATTATAGCTCCATCAGTAAGGACCTTTATAGCGCTTGGATGGGATGGGTGCATGCCGGTGCGTGTGGCGCTGGCTGAGCGAGGCGGCCGGCGCTCAGGCCAGCGGCTGGCTGAGCGCGGCGGCCGGCGCTCAGGCCAGCGGCTGGCTGTCGTCGGCGGGCGCGCGCTGCGCCGCGAGCGCCGCGAAGTGCTCGAGCAGCGCGCGCACGGACATCTCGCCGCGCACGTGGTTGTCGCGCGTGCGCACGTTCACCGTGCCCGAGCTCCTCTCGCGCTCCCCCACCACTGCCAGGCGAACGGATCATTATTATATCATCATGGGACGTAAACGTACCTGGTGAGACGTGGGAGTGTACCACACTTCCCTGTCTACCTCTTCGGGGATTACAGGCGTCATGTTACGTAGCTAATAGGACATTAGTCGCTAATTTGTAAGAGAAATTATTTCAGAATGTTTAATAATTTGCTAAAAATACAAGTACTTGCATTTTAATGACAAAATGTTGCACTTTATCAATAAATGTTTCATGTGACAATATTTTATACTGTAGTATAATATTAAACTGTTGATGACAAACAATTAACACTAACAAATATTTAAGACAGCAATTCAATAATTTATACTACGGCTGTACCGATGAATATCAACAATTTTATAATAAATTATCCTATATAGTCGACCACTCTTACATCCTTGTATGTACTTAACCTCTTCTTATATAATTTCGTTACCTAAAATGTAGTTAAACTGGGCCAGCTGAGCATTCCTCACTTTCTTGTTGAGAGTGTCCCCTGCGTCTGTGTCCACCTCCGACATGAAGCCGGCTTCGAAGAGTTGCTTATTGACCTGTCACATTAATACTGTTAATATGCAGTATTATACTCATATGTGTATAAAATTATCTCAAGTAATAAATGATAATTAACTTCAATAATATCGCAGATATAAATGATGTGATTATTAAGGTAAAAACCCCGGACCCACTGACAGTTTAGTAGTCAAATGATCCTGACTTCTTAGAGGGACACAATGTGGATTAGATTTCAATCCAAAACATATATTTATTTACCGAGCTTGAGTAGGGTCTGGGTGTAAAATAATATAAACATAATTATTGAGGAACTAATATAAGTTTTCCAACACAATGATTAAAATTGACCGGTAATTTAGCAGTTAGAAGCAATGTTTAAGAGACATGGTATTACTGGAGTCGGAGAAGACACCTGAAGAAAATGAAGAAAACATGGAATGCCATGGAGTGCCAAGAGCCTCAAGGGTTGTATAACCGGAGGAAATAAGTAAAGGTATACCTGTTCAGCGTACTCGTCGAAGGGCGGCCCCACGGGCACCACGCAGGCCTGGCGCGGGCTGAGCCAGAAGGGCCACTTGCCCGCGTATGACTCCGTGAGGATGGCCACCATGCGCTCCACGGAGCCCAGGATCGCGCGGTGGATGATCACTGGACGCCTCTTCTCACCAGACTCACTGCGATATGAACCACAAGCCTCTTATAACAATGACAATATTCCTGGGAGATATATGAGATTTATTAAACTTAACCATTATTCCAGAAATAAACATAAAATTCCAGCATATATCTTATAACCCCTAAAATGAGTCAATTTCAATTTTGTTTACATAAAGTCACTTTCATATATTTTTATTTAAAGTAACATGAACAATAGTTACCTGACATAGCTCAGATTGAATCTCTCTGGCAGTTGGAAGTCCAGCTGTATGGTGGCACACTGGTGGGATCTTCTCAGTGCGTCCTGTATAGTGATGTCAATCTTGGGCCCGTAGAACGCACCATCCCCCGGGTTCAGCTGCCACGGCTTGCCAAACTTGTTTAATGAATCTTCCAATGCCTGGAAAGAATATAAAAAGACATTTACTTGAAGTAAAATACATTAAATACTTTTAGAAATATCAAAAGAATATTATTAGACAGATAAGTTCCAATTCGACTGTAAGGGGTGAGTGAACTATGTATATGTAACTCTTAGGTCAATTTTCAATGTAATTGTATAAAAGACACATTTTATACATAGTCAGAGTTTAAAGCTGTAATCTAAGCTGTGATTATTTAAAAAAACGATTGTTTTAAGCCCAATGAAAATTACTATGATGAGAAACATATAATTAAATTGTTCAATATGTTTGTAAATCTACAGTTTAAACGTAAAATCACGCCCGTAATGCCTGGAGAAGTAGACAGAGGAGTGTAGCACATTCCCACATTTAATGATTAATGGTTACCTACCATGGTATGGGAGGTGAGCCTATTCCCATGCATCCGGCACATATCCAGAGTTCAGATCAAAGGTAGAAATTTCGAATGTATAATTTCATATTTATATGATAGTACACATGTTGCAGTCACCTTCTCGGCCTGATCCCAGGTGGCCAGCTCGCCGAGGTACTTGTCGGGTCGCGTGGACAGCTTCAGTTGGAACGTGAACCCGAAGGTGGTGTACACACACTCCAGGAAGTCGAGGCAGGAGATCTGTTCAATCATAACCCTTGTCAATTGGTTTTCATTATCATCACCACCATTATTAACCTTTTTATATGAGCCTTCTACAGGATGTTCTTCCCAATTATAAAATTCATGGATATAGTCTGTCACATTGGCTGAGAGCGAGTCAACAAAGTGCAAGCATCTCAGCAGATGCGTTGGAGTAGTGTAAAGTATACGTGTGCGTGCGTGCGTGCGCGCTCACTATTTCCTGCTCGATGTGGTGCGGCGCGCAGAAGATGTGCGCGTCGTCCTGCTGGAAGCGGCGCACGCGCGTGAGGCCGCTGAGCGCGCCGCTGAGCTCGTTGCGGTGCAGCACGCCGAAGTCGGCCAGGCGCAGCGGCAGCTCGCGCCACGAGCGCGTGCGGTTGTCGAACACCAGGCTGCCCGATGTACAAACATTTACCCGTAGAGAGGAGATAGAGAGTCATTACTGGCTGTACTAGCAAGTGCTCAGTGTGTGTGGAGGACGCACCAGTGGCCGGGGCAGTTCATGGGCTTGAGCGCGAAGGTCTCCTTCTCGACGTCGAAGGCGAACATGTTCTCCGCGTAGTGCGCCCAGTGGCCCGACGTCTGCCACAGCTTCGCGTTGTACATGTTCGGGGTCACCACCTCGTTGAAACCTCTTTGCCTGGCAAATTAAATGTTACCTGTTATTTACTAAAAAATATACCTTTAATAAAATACCTTTTCATATAAGGCAGCACACTAAAACACGACAGGATACTTTGCTATTCGCCAAGAAAAAATTAAAATTCTTTATTGGCAATTTATACAAAGTCGGTGGTAATGAAAAATGAACTTAATTACTATATATTGAAGTACCTGTATTGTTCCCTTATAAAATTGACCAATGTATTGTATATGTGGGCTCCTCTCGGCTGGAAGAAACATGATCCAGGCGACAGCTCATGAAAGAAGAACAACTCTTGTTCCTGTACAAACAGATTTTAATGAATAAACTTTCATCAATTTATAGACTTGATAAATGTTTGATTCATTAGTTTCTCTATACAAACACATGTAAAAGTAAAAAGTAACTTCACGCCTGTAATCCCCGAAGAGGTAGGCAGAGGAATGCAGAACACTCCCACATCTCACCAGTTACTTTTTTTTTTAGGTCCCATTATGGAATAGGTGG